>JABXWE010015842.1:0-43754 GCA_014611495.1 Limonius californicus | reverse complement strand
CTTTTTCCGCGAAAATAAAAAAATGGATTTTTTATGCCCTACAAAATATAATTTCCAGGGACTTAGAAAATTTTACCTCGGTAGCAACAGCGATCGGTACTAGTTAGACCGCGCGACGTATATAGTAGAGAATGAAGTATGCCTGGTTGCATATTAAAAGGAAATTAAGGGGCACCGCAGATATTTGGCGGGAATTATTACAAACCTTGTAAGTCTGTTCGTTACGAGGCAAGGTTTTAGGATAGCACTTGAACAACCGTTTTGAGGAAAATAACTCTACTGTTGAATAAAGATGATATGAACAGTTTCCAGTATGGGAAAGTCCAGGGAGGCAGTCGCGTCCACTTATTTGAATTTAAAACCAATACATTTTAAAAGTTTCCTAATCGTTGATATTGCAGCATTTAGAATTTGTTTGTCTTTCAAATTTTGTTGTACCTACTGTTTTTAAAGTGACTGGCTTTTTTTCAACGTACATTCTGTACAATACGTCTCTAATTGTCATTTTTAATGTTTCGGGCATATCTTCAGTTTTTAACTTTTTTCTGGAGCTGTGCACTTTTTTTTACTAATGGCAGGTTGTCTTTCCTTTGCTGCACTATTTTCCGTATTGTGGGTAAATTTATTTTTAATGCATCTGCAACCCGTTCCCGAACCACTGTTGGATGTTAGTTGGTGTTTAGTTATTCTAAAATGAAAACGCTGTTAGAAATGTCCGGAAATTTTTTGAATACAGTGTCAACAGTTTGTGTTAAATCTATTCGATTATTTTACGCGCGAAAAAGACAATTTTGGTCCATTATACGCGACGTTATAACGGTTCGGGAACGAGTTGCAGATGCATTAAAAATAAGTTTACCCACCATACGGAAAATAGTGCAGCAAAGGAAAGACAATCTGCCATTAATAAAAAAAAGTGCACACCTCCAAAAAAAAAGTTAAAAACTGAAGATATGCCCAAAACATTATAAATGACAGTTAGAGATGTAGTGTACAGAAAGTACGTTGAAAATAAAGCCAGTCACTTTAAAAACAGTACAATAAAATTTGAAAGACAAACAAATTCTAAATGCTGCAATATTAACGATTAGGAAACTCTTACAATGTATTGGTTTTAAATTCAAGAAAGATTGCAACTGTAGAGCACTATGTGAAAAAGCTAGTGTAGTGTCATTGCGAACGGCTTTTTAAATAAAATATATAGACAATACAAATTCACCATCAACGATTCAACCTATAAAACATTTTAAATACTGCTGGAAACAGATTTCAGTACTGACGTTTGCCTGCATCTGCGCGACATTCTCCAAGTATCTCTGTTTCTTTCTACTAAACGTGTTATCCAACAAAATATGTCACATGTACAGGGTTGGTGTTGTTTCGTTCGCAGATGTCACTACGACATACGTCTTTGTCGGAAATATGAATCTGCAAGCAACTAACAAAGACAGAGATGCGTTCTGTTTGTGCTGTGCAAATAAAGCGCTAATCCGAAACTGAAAAATGCTGAGGGTAAGAACTATACCTATTTAGAGACGGACAAATTTGACAGTTTGTGTATGTAACGCTATACAGGGTCTCTAACAACTTTCTCTAAATAAGAATTTAGGCTATTGTGGGAAATAGAGAATATGTTTAAATTTAACATTTAATTTGCTCTGTAAGATACAAATGACTACATGTTTGGTGCAGTTCGACAGCTGCTGGGTGCAACTCTGTATATGTTGTTTGTAATATTTTCTACATACGGAATCTTCCTTATTGTAGGATGTACAGGATACGTTTAAGTGCAGTGCTTAACACTTATAAAATACCTTATACCAGACATGTTTTATTGTATCTGTATATAACGATGTACGCTATATAAGAATCTCGTCTATTGTAGGAAATACAGGACAGGTTTAAATTTGGCATTTAATATGTATAAAAAACAAATTACTACATGTTTGGAGATTGAAGTTTGACAGTTTATAAAGTACAAGTGACTACTTGCCAAGTTTGGCGTTTTCTGCATATAGCATGATACAGGGTGCCACTAATATCATTGGATGTATATAAATTTCACTAATTGTAAATTGAGAATTCAAATTTAGCATTTAGTATGTCCTATAAGATACAAATGACTACCTATTTGGATATACCCGAGTTTTACAGTTTCTATAACAAATTGTGTACAGGGTGTTGCAGATATCTAATAGAGCATAGTTTTAAGTTTGGCAGTCGAGGTTTGCTATATAATGAAAATGACTACCTGTTTGGAGACGCGTTCGGCAGTATGTAATAACTCTTCATATGGGATAATACAATACCATTCTTTTAGAAATGTTTGGTTTGGTTTAGTATAAAGCATCGAGTCTTCCTTGAAAAACAACAGCAATTGTCGGTAGTTCTTAGTATGTAAGTTTTCTTTGCATATATGTTGTTTTTAAATCAATAAAATATAAATCTATTGTAAGACTGTATAGTCTTTGCTGTAAGGTAAAGATAATAATATACAATAAATATACACATCAGGGGGTGGCGCGTACACCAGAATAGGATGTCACGGGCAAATAAATAAATATATACGTATACACAGTGGTGCATGTAATTTTTCCCGTGTAGTACTTAATTTATGCTATGAAACTTACATACATCATGGTAACTAAGAGTCTAAAAACGTTATAAAATAATAGATTTACTGTTTATAGTAACAATTTCTAACATTAGCTCCATAATAACATTTTTATTCTTTACGTATATCTAGTTACCACGATTTATGTAATATGTTCCGCACCAAACAAGTTATGTGTGCCACCCCGTATGTTTGAAAACTCCCAACAATCACGATTTGTTGGCGAGGAAAAACTTAGACTAGGGTCACTATTGGCCTATTTTTGTGGGAGCTTACACGCCCTCAGATGCTTCTTGCTCCTGAATTTATAGAATAATTCATATAAAAATTTGACACAAAACTCTAGAATTTCAAAAACATTTGGGCTCAAGTAACATACAACTCCATACACAGAAACTGCACCCCCTAAACACGATTTTTCTGGCAATCACTGTCGAAGTGATATAGACTACTGAATTGGCTCTTCGGTATTTCATTTCAATCAAATTCAAAAGTGCTAAAATTAAGTGTAG
Organism: Limonius californicus; assembly: GCA_014611495.1. Classification (NCBI taxonomy): domain Eukaryota; kingdom Metazoa; phylum Arthropoda; class Insecta; order Coleoptera; family Elateridae; genus Limonius; species Limonius californicus. The sequence continues at coordinate 40,628 of JABXWE010015842.1, read as the reverse complement.
CCTCTGCCTCCTACAATAAGCAAAATCTTTATGTAGTGAGAGTTATTAGGAGCACCCTGTAGGTATTTAAAATAAGAATAATGCTAATATTTCTTTTGCGGTTTTTTAAACCCCATAATTTCTACTTCAGGAAATCTTTTGTGCTAAAATTCACCATACAAGACTTAATACATTTAATATTAATATATATTTGGGTTATTTTTAAGAGAATAAATAAGAGGATTCTGTTATGCATCTTCAGAGTTAACATCTCAGGAAACGTTTTCTAACCTGCTCAATTTATCCAGTTGCATTTGTGAAATGTCTAAAATATTACCACAAAAAAGTGAAATTATACTCGGCTAAACGTTTCTCACGGCGCTTCCTTCATGCGTGGTTTTGAGAAACACATAATAATTATTTTAATAACGACTCAACAGTCTACAATATACATACAAAGCCACAGAAATTTTCAAAACGGTAATTTTCTATTTTACATAAAATTAGCAGCATAGATTATAATAATTTTACACTCTTCTTGTGGTGTTAGATATAGACAGGAAACCAAACCAACAACACATTGTTTCATACGAAAGAAACCATATGAAACTGCAAACAAATTAAGGAAAGTGGTTATAAATGCATAGATTTATGAGACTTGCAAGTACATACATCATTCCAAAGAAATTTTAATAACTCAAAACAAGTAAATAGCCAACGTCGTAGACGATTTAATCGACGATATCTTTGTTAAATGTCTTAAGAATACAATCTTTCGTGTCCAATTTGTAGGAGCATAGTAAAGTAAAAGTATCTATTATCAATCCACGATTATGTTGCTTCTATGGAATTCCAGATTAATTTTTATTAAGTTGCACGTTCTGAACTACCGCTAAAATTATTTTTAAATGTTAGTACAGGTGGAAACGTTCTCAGAAGAACTAGTTTTTGAGGTGTTTGATTAATGTCATCACTGTAATATTACAAGAATATCTTTGACAACAGTATGTTGTCATAAATTATAACGCACAAATTACACTTTGTAATATACAGGGTGTGCCAGCAGGAAAGTGCCAAACTCCAGAAGCGTATTTTACACATTAGCATATGATTAAAAAATACAAAAGTTGTAATACATATTTATATGTTTTCAAATTACAATGTGTTAAAGGTTTGAGTTTAATCGGGTAGGTTGGCTCATTTTAATTGTCAATAACTTCCCAATTACTATCAAACTATTTACAGTTTTCTAAAAATGATAATCAATGCGACACGTCTACTAGCATCTGCAATATGCAAATATGGTGTTTGTTTATAGTTTCTGAATGAAAATGAGAACGCTGTGGTTATAGAATGTCGTCAGTAGTTTCCTAACGTATTTGTTAAAGTCTTCAACACATTGTCCGACAATGGTACACTTTCTCGTGCACATATCACCTCAACGTGTCGATGGCCAAGATATATATGAGGTGGAAAAAAACGTTTTTGATTTAGTGGAACAGAGCCCTAGGCCTAGCTCACAAAGACTTTGCGCCCAACATGAAATTTCTCAGACAAAAGTGTCTCGCCCACAACACGAACAAGGCTTATATCCATACCACATACAACATGTACAGACCTACAATCGGAAGAGCACGATAAATGGTAATCGTAACTTGATTTCACGTATACTTTTTACCGATGAAGCTACATTCACCTGTGATAGTGTCAACAATAACCGTAATTCTCACCCACGATCTGATCAAAACCTAAGTAAAATAGTCGAAGTAACTTGTCAGCATCGTTTTTCAGTTAACGTGTGGTGTAGTATCATCGATAATCATTTAACTGCCCGTTTCAGTTTTGAGAATTAAGTAACAGGAGAACCTTACTTTTTGCGAAATGATTTATAAAGACTAGTAGAAAATATTCCTTTAAACATAAATAATGCTATGTACTACCAACAAGATGGAGCTCCTCTACATTTCCCCGTCCGATCGCGCAGTATTTGAATGGAACTTTTCCAGAACGATAAATTAGTAGCAATGGACCGATTTGTTGGCCGCCAAGGTCTCCAGACCTCACACCATTAGACTTTTGTTTGTGGGGGTAGTTAAAAAGTGAGTTGTACAAATCAAAACTTCGTCGTATCATATATCAAGGTGAACCCGCAACAAGCGCTGTTCGTAAACGGCCCAGACAATGTCTGGAGGTACATGGAGACATCTTTGAAACTGTATTGTATTTTTAAATTTTAAGACGCTGTAATTAGAAAACAAATAAAAATCGTATTACAATTTTAATTATATTATTTTAGTCATATGCTGATGCGTAAAATAGACTCCCGGAATTTTTCCTCACGGCTCATCTTGTATAGGTAATATTTACACGATAAACGTGTCAGATTTTGGAAGTCATTCGTAAGGCAAAATAATCGTGAATGGGATATATGCATGTATCTACCAAGAAAGATATTACATTGTTAGTTGTTACAAAGTGGAAAATAACAGGTTTAAAAATATAATATAAAAAAATAATGAAGAGAAAAAACCATGCCAACCCTCAACGTAAAATCTGACGAATTCTACAGACGTGCACCAATTATTTGATACCAATGTTTAACTTTTAAATTAAACTGAATTCACTTTCCAAGCTACGAGTTGTTGGTAATGAGATTAATATATTGCTAAGTGAAACAATTTTGTTGTTTAGTTCTGAACTGATTCCCTAGAAGCTCACTATTATTATTAAAAAAATTATTAGCTTTTACAACTCTTACTTAAAAGTCTAAACTCAATAAAGCACCCAGAAAAATTAAAATACAGAAAAAAATTTTATGGATTAAAGAACTCAATAAATGTTTGATCTTGGTATAAATATAAATTTAACAATGTTTTGTTTCTGCGGCTACAAAAAAGACTTAATAAATTTCGGAGTCACTACAAAAACCAAGTTTCCCGAATTGGCATCGATCTTAAAGGTTAGTGACAGCTCCAGAGATTAAAAAACTAATTTACAACTTCTCATAGAAAATGTCAAATTATTTTAAATGCTATAACTTTTAAATTATTTAAGATATGCAATTCGGATTTTTTGCTAGTTCAAGGTTCTGTTTTTTGCTTCGATTTGGCGCAGGTACTTGTGCGGTTAACCCATGAAAAGGTGGTGGATAAACAGTCCAAAAATAAGATACAGAGTGTACAGTAGAGAGTACAAAAGTTAGATTTAAATTTTTTTGTATTTTTCTGCGGTTACGGTTTGAACCCGTAGCAAGTTTTTAATATCAAATTTTTTTTATTGATTATTAAAACCCAATTGTAATGTTTCCAGTTTTGGCCATAATGTGGTTGAGTTTTGTGGCTTGGATATGTATTTTTCTGTACGTAACAGTTATTCTAAATTTTGTTACAATTTAAAATAATGGTTTATATCATGGTGGGCATCGCCACTTCCCTAGTATAACAACCTTACATGCTATTATTTTTTACTTGGACAATAGAATTAGGAATTTTGTACATTATGTGACCACATGATAGTTATGGTCCCCTCACTGTATCCAACCGCCCTTACTTCCTCTACATTTAGTGCTTGCTGCATGTCCCTTTCTGCGTAACCCACATCAAATGTAACGACAATTTTAAGCCGGAAATGAACGCACCGTTCTGTTTGAAACGATCGCAGCTTCCCTCGATTTGCATGGGCTACGGCCCAAATATCGGGATTTTAGGGCTACATACCCCATATACCGTAAACCTTAACTTCAGATCCGTACTTAGCTGAACTATTTCTGCAGGCTTTACGTTTATGCCCCGTTTGTTTCCTGCCGGGAACGAGGATTAACGTAACTGGACTGCGTTGCGATTATTTCCCGCTAAATATACAAATCCTAATACAAGGTGAACTATTTAAATTTGCCTAGAAAAAACGGATTAACTGGCTACTTCATATTCATAACAGTAACAATGATTTAGTGTGAAGAATCACAGATGAATAACGTTAGGCGTAGCTTCATCCGTTGACCTGTTGCTGTAATTTTGGTTCAAGTTCTAAACGTAAACATAACCTCTTTATGAGGACTTTTCTCCAGCAGAGCCAGTAGTTTGTTTTTGATAATCAATTTCAAATGTTTTAAGGTGCTACAAAGCCGGCACTGCGTTTGATTAAACGTTTGTGACTTTACCAAAACGCTGCGACAGCAGGTGTAGTTTTTTGCAAACCAAAACACACAGTCCTTGGAAATTCTTTGGGTGCGTGATTAACTATAATTAAAATTTTAATTTGCCCAACACGAAACTAGTTATATTAATTTGAATTTATTTTTAACAATGTGCTCAGAAGTCACAACTCAGGTTTCCATCTAATTTGCCCGAGGGCAATTAGGCACCGAAGCAAAGGCACCCATGGGCTCTGTTATCGATCTACAAAATATTACGTGCGCCATTAGTGCGTGATTGCATCATAGTGAAGTTGGTAATGTTAGCAAGTGAAGTGCAGGAGTCAGCGGAGCGTCACTTGACATGGTCACAGAACTGGTTTAGTAAATTAGAACCATCCGCGACCACTTCTACTTCACTACATTCCCGCTGTCCTGGTCTTGTTTCTATCTTTAAATAAAGGTCATTGCCTGTCGTCGCCATAACTAACCGCAGAAACAGTATTACGTTTCCAGTTTTTATATAAAAGATGTTGCCGGTAATTACCACCTTTATTTTAAATTACAAAGAGATGGGAAGTAATTTTACTCGTAATGGTATGTTGGGAACATGACGATTGTTTGAAGGAGAAGGTCAAATACGAACTGGTCCCTTAAGCAAATATAGAAGTTCGTCTACCAATATTTAATACCAAATGTACAGAATTCAAAAAATCACAAAAAAAAAACTAGTGCACTTCGAACGCACCGACAGTCTTGCTGTAGTCAAAAAAATACTTGTTATCTATATCAGATGCAGATAGGGCTAGCAAATACAGCAAAGTAAAAAGAAGGCATTTTGAAGTACATCAAGCAGAACACACAGAAAAAAGCCAGCATATTGGGTGTTAAACCACCTCCATTATGTTGATTTTGGTCTGGAGTATCCAGAGCATAGCAAAAATGATTCTATTAAGACCAACATTACTTATTGAAAATCTTTTCAAGACCAAGGTGAAGCTAGAGGTGGTCGGTCGTATTGGTTCTGGTTTCGTCGAACCACTAACAGGAACTTCTAAGTCTACTAGTATTTGAAACTAAAAGTTTAGGATTCAAAAAAGCACAAAAAACCAGTTCACTTTGCCAGCTCCATGATCAGACGTGATCTTGTCAAACAAAGGCAAGACTTACTATATCAAATAGAGAGAGGACTGAAAAATATGAAACAATAGAAAATTGGAGGAATTTTTAAGTACAAGCAAATACAAAAAAAGGGCAAAATAATAACCATCTTTGTCATCGTGATTTTGGCCTGGAACGTCCAGAGCAGGACCAAAAATTGTTAAATTAAGATGAAGTTTGTGCTGATCTTGATACTTAACGACCAAGACAACAAACTTATTGAAGATCTTTTCAAGACCAAGGAGATGCTGGGGAATCGCCGTTTTGGTTCTGATCTTGTCTAAGCAATAAAAGAAACTTTTCAATTAACATTTGAAACCAAACGTTCAGGATTAAACAAGCACCAGCAACTAGTGCACATCGACAGCATCATAATCAGACTTGATCTTGTCAAACAAAGATAAGACTTGCTGTATCAAATCCAGATAGGGCTGATAATTATAGAAAAATAAAAAGTTAAGAGTATTCTTTAAACAAGTAGAACTCCTACAAAAAAAAGGCGAAGATATTGAGTGTTCAAAAAACATTTACTGTTTCTGTTAAATCAATAATCCTTATTATCTCGATTTTGGTTTGCATCATCCAGAGCAGGATCAAAAGTTGTCATGGTCTTTAAATATCAAGACCAACACAAATTTGGACTCTATCTAACCATGAGACCAAGTTTGTGTTGGTCTTGATATTTAAAAACCAAGACCACTTTATCTATTGACGACCAAGGCGACACTAAGGGATCGTCGTCTTGGTTCTAGTCTTGTCAAAGGACTAAAAGGAACTTCCAAACTCTAATTCCTAAGCCAGTACTTTCATTACCATGGATCTTTAAGCAAGTAGAACTCCTACAAAAAAGGCCAAAATATTGAGTGTTCAAAAAACATTTACTGTTTCTGTTAAATCAATAATCCTTATTATCTCGATTTTGGTTTGGATCATCCAGAGTAGGACCCGAAGTTATCATGGTCTTTAAATATCAAGACAACTTTACGACCTATTGACGACCACAGCGACACTATGGAATCGTCGTCTTGGTTCTAGTCTTGTCAAAGGACTCAAAGGAACTTCCAAACTCTAATTCCTGATCCAGTACTTTCTTTACCATGGAGGTAAGTATTTCTACAATAAAGCAAATAAAACATTAGCGCAAAAACTGTACAACTATACAAACACTTTTAAAACTAGAACAAGATATTGTTCAACAAGAATAATGGCACAGGAAATTTTGGTCAGACTGTTTGATGATGTACGGTAATATGTGGATAAATAAAGTTTCAATATCTGTTTAACGAAGTCTACCGCAACCATGCATGAGAATATAATTAATTCTGGGCCAATGGTTATACAGACAATACAATTTAAATCAATTTAGAATTACCTATGTTAAGCTACAAAAAAGAACTTTTATTACAAATACTATTAGAAGTAGGGCCGAGATATGTCTAATATTTGTAACTATCGAACATTGGTATATAGATCCATAGATCTAAAAATCGATCTTCCTACATACAACATGTATAAAATTATCCATTACAGACATTTTAATAGTCTGATAATATCTGGCAAATCGATAAATCCACTTTGAATACTTGGAATATTTGCAATAATACATTTACACATCTACTGCGATTGTTGGATAAGATCAATATATCCTCGACTTGTTTGAGGTAGCGCCTCTAAAATAGTATGTCCAAATGATACAATATTTCTTTAGTTATGGATATCATGATATATAACTATAAACACATCAATATTTACAGTGATACTTTGTGTGTATATTGAGACAGCAACCCCGGACTCCGTTTACTTTTCTATAACGCCTTATTATACATATAATAATAAATTGACAGAACGGCACTACAACGTACGCCCTTACAGCAATTAAAAATGAAATATGTAAAACTAGTATATGTATTTATATTCTATATTGATGCATATTCATGCAATTGTTTAAACTTCTCCAGTTTCTTCTTTTTTCACAAAGTATATAAATATAAAATGTGGCACCCTCTGTGAATAATTAAAAAGGTGCAATTAATGTTTTCATATTCATCCTAGGTATTTTAGTGGACTCAAAAAAGTTAAAAAATATAATTATTTCATAAAACACTATTTTTAACGAATATTTTTTTAAGTGCTATGGAGGAATTTTAAAATATTAGAAACAGAAAATGCTCAATCATTGTAATCTATATATACATATGTGCTCGATAATTTTTTACTTTCGCTGTTATATTTAAATATTCATGTAAATATATTTAATAAACTGTTTTTCTAGGAGATTTATAAATTAGGAGTATATAGTATTTCTATGTTAGCTAAAATAAAACCTTTATATAAATGAATCGTTCATTTCAAAAACCACATAAGTCAAAATAGTTAATTTTCCAGTAGAGCGAAAAAACAACGTAAGTCGCTGACTTGTGTGTGTTTTTGCAGTGAAAAATGCATTTGAGACGGAAGTAGACAATTCATGTGTTATGGGACTTGTGCGGTTTTTGCACAAAAGATGTAATTAACCCCGTACATGCGGTTTATAGTAAGAACTCAAATTTGCAAAAAAATTGACTTAAGTGGTTTTTGAAATGAACGATTCAAATATTTTTATTGTGAAATATTATAAAAGTTCCGCACCAACTAACGTTCTATTTGTACTTCTATTTAATAAACACTAAGTACTAAAAATGTATTTATATTACAATAACATTTGTTTTAAGTGAGGTTACGACCTGAACGAAACCAGTTGATTCTTTTTGTCTGGGTATTTTTGTAGGTTTAGCACGTGGTCGCAGTAAAGTATTAATTTCTCCAATAAAAGCAACTTTTTGTTGCCACACGTGACAGGATACCCTGCTACAAAGTGAGTGGCATTGTAATACCAGTTCTAGCTCAGCAGGGACCAATAACCAAATCAGTAAACAAAAATATCTACCTTGTGTAAACTTCTGCCAATATTTTAAGTCCACATCTGCCTGGCCTTCGAGCCAGAGATTATCTGTAATCGAACGCCAGTATTACTATAAGCAGTGTTCAGGTAAATTGCAAAAGGTAAGGTTAGCAGGTCACACTATGTCCTACAAAGGGACAACAATAATCACACAATGTTGGTTATTTTCAAATTTTTGATGGAATTTTAAGAACCAAGGCGAGATTTTATACAGGATGTTCAAAACAAGTAATACGATCAAAAACAAGTCGAAAATGGGTCTCTAAACCAACTGTTTGAAAGATATGACAAGTTTTCTGTTTCATGTTTGATTAACATTTAAATCTATAATATGCTGAAGTTTCCACATTTTGGTGTTTGGGATTATATAAAAAGTTTAGTGTAGTTTGCCGAACTGCAACAGCAAATGTAACAAGGTTGCCAAACAATTCGAACAACTTCGAGTATTTTTGAAGGAGTGCGGAGTTTTATCCTGGCAAGATGTGTCGAATGAAAGACATTTAGAATATATTCTTTAGAAATTTAAGATAGAACAGTAAATGTATGGCTTAAAATACAGTTCAATTCTATTAAAACGAGACCTCTGGGACTGCAAATGTTTGCTCGTTATAGCTCCTATAGTTTAATAAATCGTCGATTCTTAGATTTCATTTAAAGGTTTTCTATAGTGCAGTGCCACAACATCTTGCGCCTCGATGTGAAGTACAGAAATAGCTTATCAAATTCAGATACCCAAACTAGAAAATTTCCAAAAAGGGATTTTATCGGCATTACAAATTACAAACATGTTTTTAGGTAAAATTTGTTTGGGGAGACATGTAAGTCGGAAGTACTAAAAATATTTTAATTTCGCTCGTTGTTTGCGGGAGAAGTAATCGCAGGTGATGGGAAACATAATATCGTAAACAATGCAAATCAAAACATTTATTTCATAAGCGTTTGTTATATCCGGGTTCTCGTTATATGTGAATTGGCCTGTATAATATAATAAAACTTATCCCAATAATTCGCTCATAACTTTGGTTTGAAGACCCATGTTGATCAACACTATTCTTGATAGTACTACTTATATGCTCCTCAAATATGTAACACTTCTTCTTTAACAACCTGTATACAGCTTTGCTTATTAGTGCGCCAAAGTCCAATTTTGGAATTATTACAATGATTTGGATTTTTTCTTTTTTTAAGTGAAGCAGTTCGAAAATGAGTACATTATAAAAAAATATAAATATACAGGGTGATTCCGCTACAGCGGAGCATCTTGAAGTTATTCGAGCACCATTTACATTTTTACATTTTCGAATTCAGTATAAAATTATATTTCCAACATTCTTCTGGTTTTTGTTTTTGTTGAGGCGTTGCCGAGTTTTGCGAAAAATCTTAAAATTAGATTAACAAATTAATTCCATCATGCCATGATTTTGACATAAAGTGACAGCATTTATCATTAATAACACGATTTTATATCAATTTAAGTATTGATTTATAACAAATGTTTAATATGACCTCTTTTCAAAAATGACATTTACTGTTCGTAGCGGAAATTGCACCAAAAGCATTTATTACGCGTTACCTCTTATCTTCTGCAGTAGTTGCAGGGATCTGGTAGGTACACAATATGTTTTGCATGTCCCCTTACGAAAAAATCCATTTTCGTTAAATCTAGGTGGACAATTTGTGAGACCGCCGCTACCTGTTCACACCTGTTCCCGAATTCTTGATTCAAGAACTGTTGAGTCACTAATGTGAAATGTACTGGAGCACCGTCGTGCTGGAACCTCATATTTACCATTAGATTTGGAAGAGCATTTTGCAGGAATCGAGGCATATATGTAATATTTTTTTTATACTTCTGAATGGTGCACAATATTTGTATTTCATGCAGAAATGTACAAAAATGTAGCGCAATCACAAAATTAACCACAATACCTGCCCAAACGTTTACAATGCGTTGTCGTTGTCTATCAACTTGCAATTATTGGGTTTTGGAAAAAGTTGAGAGTTGCTCTTTTCCATTTCCAATCCCCATACACTTTATGTCAAAATCATGGCTACTAAATTCATTTAAAAAATAATTCTACGGTTTGTAATCACAAAGTCAAAATATCTTCGAAAATATCAATTTAGTATAGAACAATATTCATAGAAATTGTGGAAAATTAACGTGCCAATTCAAAATAATAATAAAAATAATATACAGAGTGTTCTATTTGAAAAAATGAAAAAACTGCTTCTTGAAATAAATGTAACTTGCACTGGTAGAAGTAACATGGTGTATATTAAAATGACACCGAATTAATTTGTTAAACTTTGCGTTGACCAACATTTTCACATTTTTTAGATAAACTCAGCAACGCCCCATCTTAAATAATAATAAAAAAAACAAAAGATTGTGGAAAGATAATTTTACACAGACCTCAAAAATGTATAAATATAAAAGGTGTTCTCTTTAATATAAGTAATATCTTGAAAATGATCCCCTGTAGGGAGTCACCCCGTATATTTTATATTATTATAATATACGCATTTTGGCATATCACTTTAAAAAAAGAAAAACTTTCAGATCATTTACATGTCAATGAGCAACCCTGTATATTATGGAATAAGTACACGGGAAAAACCGAAAGATGGGATATTGCTAAAGTCATCCATACTAAAAACGCAGAAAACAGGAGCAACTCTGGTAACAAGAACAGAAGAACTAGGAGCAAGTAATTATAGCGTGATGTGAAAACAGCACGACTTAATAATACGTCCGAGAAAGATAGACCTACACAAGAATAGTCAACGATGGAGATAGAAAACGCAATTTAATGTTGCTGAGGAACGGTCTATTGCAGTTGGCCTTGACTGGAGTGCAAGTTCTTCAGGTTCTTTGCGGAGTAGGTACAGTCTGGTCGCAGACATTTCATAATTTAATGAACGTACCGTCTTAGACACTCTCAAGCCACAGAAAAGGAGAAATATCACTCCGATGCCTACAAGAAACTTTCAGTTTATTAGTTCGGTTGTAAACTCGACAAAAACCCGCCGGTGTGGTCCTCAACTTTCACCTGACGAGAACATCCGCCGTCAATTGTGATGCTGCCTTCGTAGTTTATTACAACATATACCTACTCTTTCCAAAAGGAATGTCAATGCCACGAATAAGGGAACACGAGTCAAGAAAAAAAGAGCTCACGTGCAGCAGCTCTGATGAGAAGAATGTGAAAGAGGAACTCGTACAAAACGTAATTCCCTACTTATCTTCACTTTTATATTCCACTTAAAGCGGATTAATTAATGAAGGGGTTTCCATAGAAATGCCCTCCAAGTAAACGATAAAAAGATCAAAGCAACCTAAAAATATGTATGTTGGTCCTAATCGGATTTGGATTCTTAATACACAAAACATTGCCATAGCCCAGCGTTTATTCCTTCTTTGAATACAAAAGTTAAAACTGTTTTTCTTGTCTTGAAAAAGCGCTCAAACACACAAAAGTTTCTTTTTTGAATCCACAATTGTTCGGGGAGTTTCTTCCTAGGAATAAATATTCCAATTTTATAGTTTTGCCACAGAAAATACAAACAATACATTGAGCAGCTGACGTTTTTAAAAACAATCTCACTACAGTTATTTAATGTATATACCACGAATGCAGACATTTCTAAATGAAATTTCTAGCGATTCTAAGGCAGAACTTGCGTTTCAAGCCTGATACTTAATTCAAAGGAAGGTAAATAATAATTGCACTGCAGGATATAACGGTTATAATAGTTTCATGATATATTTACAGCTCTTGTAGATGATTCACGTCAAAAGAACTATTCCGAGTTCCTTCTTCAATCTGCGTGAAAAAACGAGCAGAGATGTGAATGCACTGCACGATTTATGTTTTATTGCAAGTTTTCTTTGACGTTCTTTTAATATGTGCCCAATAAAAAATTCCTTGCAAACAATCTTAAAAATATCTGTATAAAGGGTTTCCTCTCGGGCGAAGAAGACATATCTATATATCTATTCCGTATCCCTTCTATCTGTCTGTTGGTCAAAACATATCGGTTCGATGTTTTAATGGTAACAGTAAACATTTACAGAATTAGTTACGCATATTTTTAAAATGGGCCACTTACATTGCAATTATTGCTTATGTATGTATTAGTAAAATTATGAAACTTTATTTCGATTTAAATCAAAAAACCTTCGCAAACGCCTTGAATTTCAGAAAACTCATACACTGCAAAAGATAGTTTGGTAAGCATAAATATAATAAGCATATATACTATCAAATATTTGAGGTAGGATTAATGACGGTAAAAGAATTGTAAATTGTAACACAAGAATAAATTTGGGCAAACGTTTCTTTTGCCCGATTCAAGAAACTTATGGCAAAAATATCATCATGTACATTATTTTCCTTAAAATGCATTAACAATCCCCGTAATAGATTTCCGAAAACAACCTGCACCGACAGTGTATTCCGTAAAATAGCCATAGGAAGGTAAATTTGCAAAAGTTATTTTCCGCGTCTATTCAGGTACATTACCTATTTTAAGTAACCTTCATGAATATAGACTCCCTTAAAATGCAATTTCCACCAGCTAAAAAGCGAATATTAAGCTGTTCCCGTATAAAAACGGAACAACACGCAATCGCTGGCATACGACTTTTAAAAATATCTGTATAAAATCATTTCTCTTGGTTGTTGAAGATATATTAATCTCTACATTAATTCCGTATTCCTTCTATCTGTCTGTTGCGAAAAAATAATGATCGAAAATTTTAATACCAAAAATAGACATTTACAGGATATCCTAGCAGTTACGCGCATTTACAAAATACATCACTTACATCGCGACACGGCTCATCTACTTATTAGTAAAATTATGATAAACTATTGAAATAATTAGCAATTTATGTTTATATTATGCAACTTGATTTTCAATTAAATTGAAGAAACGTCTTGAATCTCATAAACTACAGGCAAATAGTTTGGTGGACATAAATATAATAAGCAAATACTAACAACTATTACAGGTTGGGCGAATGACGTTAACACTATTGACTTTGAGAATAATTTTTAAGGCTACAAATTTGTAGAAATGGTGCCCCTTGTACCATATCCAGGAAAACAATGTTAAAAATATCATCATGTATATTTCCCCTCTTAACATGCACTATCAATCCCCAAAACAATTTTGAGAAAACTACCCTGATAAACAACGTATACTTTAAAATGTATTAAGATAGTGAAAGTTCCTTATAAAATTATTTTGCGTTTCCTTTGCAGAAAAATTATTTTGAAATAATCCTCATGGTTATTGACTCACTTAAAATATAGTTTCTACCAACTAAGAGGAGAAAATTATAGTGTTCCCTTATTAAAAGACTATACACCGTATTCCATTTACAAAAATAACGGCTTTCGTTTAAAACGTTTTTTTTTAGGTAAGTACATGTCGTATGTAGTCATACTTTTCACTTATTATTATTGTAAATAAACTACACAACAAAGCGTGGAGCGTAACCCACAGATCAGCTTAGTTACTTTCTACGTCTACATTGAGTTGCAACGGTTGACCACGATAACATTGAAACTACCAGTTGGTATTTGTTTCTATTAATACTTATTTGATTTGTTTCTATTAATACTTATTTAATGTATTTAGGATTGCTTGTGCTGCTAGAGCTCAACACCTACGCTAAGAAATGAACTTACGCGCCATGTGGGAGGCGGGAATAGATAGAAATTTGTTTGAGGCTACCAGGAACAACACAACTATTTCACGAATGTTGTTGTTATTTGTTTGTTTTGATAGGGCGCGATCTAGGACGCGGATTTCCAGGCATATCTATGCACTGCAGCCATTATTGGCTTATTGTACAACCTAACTATGAATTTTGCCTATCTGAGGAGGTTTCAACCCTAGTGGTGATTTTTATCGCAGTAGCACGAGGCCTACGGCTTTACTTCTTATTTAACAGAAGGCGCACTTTCAGATTTTTCACCGCCAGAAAAATCTCAGCGACCTCGGTCAAATTCGAACCTGCGTCTCTTGGATCTAAAGGCATGCGCTAACCACTAGACTCCCGATGTCGGCATTTCACGATTACTTCTAAAAGATACAAATGCATATTTTAAATATTAAACGGGGTTAGTATTAACTTCGTTCGAGTATTAAATTTATAGAGAGTGCTTCACAATGTGTCCAAAACTACATATTCGTTTTTTAGAAGCTCTTATACACACATGTCCTAAATAAAACTTTCCGAATTACGAATAAATATAATTTTGCTGCTTACTGAATTTAATATCTTGTGACAGTGGTTCTCAAAACTATGCGTTAAGGTTTCCTTGGGAGAGGAGGGATTACGTAGGAAAATGTGTATTAAAATACAAAAAGCTATTAAACAATCTCATAAAACAGCTTCTGTGGTTACTAGAAAATGTTCAATAGTTTTTCGGTCATTGCGTGGTTCGAAAAGACTAAATTACTAGACCGATGAAATCGCCAGATCGTACATACATCCATGAAGTCTTGCATCGTTTATTCTGTCCACTGATGATAAGCAAGGTATTCCTTGGCGCATGAGATCACCAGACCGTACATCCACAGACTCTTGCATCTATAGATTGTTTCACTTTTAGAGTGCAGTACGAACGGTATGGGGCAATGCTTTTTAGATAGCTCAAAAATGCACAGCGATGCCGCTACACACCTATTATACTGTATTTGGTGGTTTGGTGTAACGAACTCCAAAGGTCCTCAAACAGCATTAATATATTGAAAGCAAATACATTCGTATGCAACAATATTATTTATATTTTGATTGAATGTTTGAATGCCACTGTTAAAAGTGTGGATGCCTACTTGGTGTTTAACCGGTATACAATGGCATTATAAGGGTGTAAGTGGGGGATTAAAGGATTAAGAGGTTATGGTTCTGTTGCCCGAACAAACAGTTTTTAAAATATATCTGACACCGATACCCGCAAGCTCAATGCTGCACTCTAAGTATGAAACAATTTATAGGGCTGCAAGATGTATTCTGTCCAGTAACACTACGCAAGGTATTACTGGGTCGATGAGATCACCAGATCGTACATCCACAGACACTTGCATTTAGAGCCGCATGATGTATTCTGTCCAGTAATACTAAGCAAGATATTACCTGCCCGATGAGATCAACAGATCGTACATCCACAGACTCTTGAATCTAGGGCTGCATAATGTATTCTGTCCAGTAATGTTAAGCAAGATATTACTGGGTCGAAGAGATCACCGTACATTCACAGAGTCTTGCACCTAGGGTTGCATAATGTATTCTGTCCAGTAATTCTAAGCAAGATATTACTGAGCCGATTAGATCACCAGACCGTACATCCACAGACTCTTACATCTAGGACTGCATTATGTAGTCCATTAATGCTAAGCAAAGTAGTAATTTCAAATCATATTAATTATAATAATCGTAAACATAAACTTTTTCTTATTTTATTAATATACAGCTTCCAAATTTTTTACATTGGAATAAACTAGAACTTTTTGAACTAATATGGTCTATATATTTATGGGCACCATGTAGCGAGACCTCCTTATTTAAATAGATAATTCAACTTTATTGATTTTGTCATTTAGCTCCCTTTTTATTTCCAGTTCCATTTAATTGTTGCTATGTTATTTTCCACTTAGAAACACGCTCTGTTTATTTTTCGCATGGAATAAACCAAACCGAAGGACACTGATTAGGAATGTGAAAACACCAATCTTTATCCTAATTTTAAGCTTCCTGTAGGCATTCCACGCCCTAACCCTGTAGTGCGTGACATTTTATTAAAATTAACTATTTACTTCTCAAGTGATTGTATGGTAATTTACTGCTTTAGATTGTGTACCATTAATTCTGCCAACTGGTTTGAACAAACAAGTGTTTAATATGAACGGCATATTTTGATCAAAAGGTCCGAAAGCGCTTGCTGCAGGATGGTTGCTAAGGATAACCCGAATCCTCTTTATCCGTATGTTTGAATCATTCCAATCCAGTAGCTTGATTACTTTACATTTTACATTTTTACTTTCACATCCCGTCTACTGCGATGGCTTAAGGCGAAATTGGAGCCTACACCCTAAAAAGTTCCAAGAGTTCCGTATTATATTTTGATTAAGTTAATTACCTTTTAATATTCAAGTTTATTTTTGAAATGAGTTTGATTAAATTTAAGTTCCGCGCGCGCTCTACCGTTGCGTCGTCACAGTTTAAAAACGAAATGGTAATCGTATTACAACGATACAGATTGAATTTTAATGTACAGGTGTTGCGGGTCTGTATTTATATGCTGTCCATTAAACCCGGCTTCAACTTTTACTAGCAAGCCGAGAAGTTGCTTTCCTTGATATTTGGTGGCTTTTTGGGTTTGTGGCAGAGCTGTAAATCTTCTTCCAATTTATGCTCGAGTTGTAAACGCTACAAAGGCTTGAAATTGAAATTAGAAAAGCTTCTGTAAATATCGAGAAACCTGAAATCTAATTAAATAAATCAGACTTTTTGCTTAGCTTACAAAGGAAAAAAAGCCACACAATGCATAACTACCTATTCCATTTTATTGCGCTAAAATTAGAAAGTTATTTTTCTCGAAAACGAAACTGGAGGCGCGTTAAGGAAGAGAACCCCAGAGCCATCTTTTGAGCGCGGCAAGTATTACAAGTTTCTTTGCTCGTTACCAGGTGTCAGGTGTTCTGCGCCGCGAGAATTCGTCTTGAAACGAGAACTCCGCTTAATTATTGCAAATTAGTTAGAAACGGCAATTTAAAATCAGTAATGCTGATTTATAATAAGTAGGACTGGAGAAGCAACGATTTCCATATCATTTTAATAACAAATCTTTTAATGGAATATATAAAATTCTATTATAAGGCAAAACATGGTGAACTAGGACGGGCTATAATAAACATCATCATTATATATTTAGCAAAGGTAAATATGCCAGGTCATTTATTTTAAGGAGATGCTAGAAATATAATAAGAAAATCCGGAAAATAACAAATCAAAGCCGGTCGTCTAATAGCCATAAAGTGGGCATCAAAACAAGCAATTAACCTTCAAGTGAGCCAGGTTTAATGTTTAATAAAGATTTATAAGTGAATACATTAACTGAAAAACTGCGATCTTACATAATGTGTCTTGCGAAAAGCCAATAAGTGGCGGTTTGGTCACCTTTTATATACCTACGTCTGATTTCGACACAATTTAAATGTGGTATTTCACGAAATTTTTGGAATTGGCCTACTTTAAATTAATTAGAAGCGTAAAATCTCCATTACTCAGCAGTTCCATAACAGTCAGTTATGTACCGCTGAATGTTTTCCTTATACTTTTCAGGACTGCAGAAGCCCCTTCAACTATTTTCAGAAGCACCAATTCTGATTTGCAAACAGACTGTAATTTCAATTTGGAAAGATAAATTTGCGTGAAATCCAGTTCATTTGAAGTTCTCCTTGAACTGTGTTGTTAGAACATATTTACTAAGCCAAATTAATTGCTCATAACAGAGACGGTGAACAAACACATATTTAATAGAAATCCACAAGCTAGTTCAAGAACTCACTTCTGGCTTGTAATTGAACAGGGCTGTTAATATTTAGGATCCTTGTATACAGGGTGGGCTACATAAGTTGTTCATTCTTAAAACTGGTTGACGCAACCCAACATACATGTACCACAGTTGATTTCTGTTTCTTCTGAAAACATCTTACTTAAATTTTTAATTTTTACAGCTTGCTTTACTATTATAAGAACAGTTATTTTAGTTGCCATGTTGTATGTATCTTGGATTGTGTTAACCAATTTTAAGGAGGGATAATTTAGCTGCTCACCGTGTATATTCATCGACCTACATGACTTTGAAAGGCTGATCAGATTTGTGTTGAATAATGATTTACGAATGGCTGGGTTTTGCTTATTTTTAGTGATACAAAAAAACTGAATGATATGGTTACAGAAATATGGTATGATATGTTTGTGTTAACAAAAGCATTTATGCGAGGAATGTTTTTAGGCTGTATAGGAAAATCAGGCCTACTTACCAAATTATTCACATACTTCCTTAGATTAATTCAGCTAGCTGAACTTACCTGCAAGAGAAAAGAAAAAATTAATTTTTCCAGAAAATATTATCATATGAACATATACATACTTATAGTAATAAATGTGGAATAACATAACATGTATACGATGTTAAATATATTGAGGTGGTAAATTACCTTATGAATAAAAATTAAGCAATTGCTTATTACCAAAAACAAAAGCTGAAAAAGCAAATGCTTTAAGAAAAAGCAATGCTTTAAGAAAAACCAATTGCTCAATTATTATAAGAATAAAAATCTTAAGCATTTGCTGGGGTTCGTTATCGTTATAGTTTTGACATTAACAGACCTGATATGATTTGTTGACGTTACCAAAGACTATAAGTCTTTGATGTTACCAAGTTATTTGTAGGTTAGGATTTTGTATGAATCGGTACACCCACGATTTCTTAATTTAATTTAAAATGTCTGATACTAGTGATCAGTATAGTTGTGAGGATGAAGAAGAAGTAGACAAACAAACTATTTTTGTTAAGAAATTAAAAGAAAATTGTTTTTAATAAATCACAAATACCTAAAATCAAAAAATAAAAAGAAAGAGCATTGGATATTATAACTCAGCATTACAAGGAAATTTTCAGTATTACTCTTACAAGAAAATAAGCAATATGAAAGCTTTTATTTGATTGAATAAATACATGTATAACCTTATTTTTTAACAAATCCTAAAGATAAACTACAAATAATTATTGAATAATCTTCCAGTAATTGTTTCTCTTTTCTGCTGATCTAAACGACGAATCGTATTGAAATTAATTTGTTCATTTTGTACATCCACAGCAAGATGATTAGGTTCTTCTGCGAAATTAAAATCTTCATCTTTAAGCCATATTTGCGATATTATGCAGAACAACACAACAAATAATAATTGATGGAATTGTTTCCATTTTAGTACTTCGAAACTTTATATTGTAAAATAGGAAATCTAGCCTTTAACTGTCCAAAACATCTTTCAATTATAAGACGTTCTCTGTAAAAAATATTATTTTAATGCTGTTGAGCAGGTGGTCCTGGATTTCTCGAAGGTGTCATAAGCCAGGATAATATAGAGTAGCCGTCATCTCCTAGTAATACACATTCTTCCCCTGTATTATTTAGAAAATTATAGATATTGAAGTTTTTAGAATTCTGTTATCATACACAGAACCTGGCCACTGACAATCAAGCTTGTAAATACTTCTTGTGCGTTACATGTATCTTGCATATTTATATTGGTAAATCCTTTGCTATTTACATACTCATCCCCATATTCCCTAAATTTTGGAATTCTAATGTGTGCGCAGTCAATCACACAGATAGCATCGGGAAATTCATATTTGTCAGACCAATAGTTCTTAGCATCAACAATTACGGCGGCAGTTGTAGGAAAACGTATCCATACATTTGCCTTATTTAAAATTTTAGCCCTAACCGATTTATACACTTTAGAAACAGTGGTTTGGTGAATACCAATTTCTTCACCAACTGCATTATGGAAACTTGGATTGGAAACACAACGAAGGAAAATTTTCATATTTTCTACAGATGACAGTGCACCACCAAGTTTTTCACCATTATCTTCGAGAAAATAGTTTGCAACGTTCCCTCGATTAAATCGATACAATTTTTTGTAATCGTCGTCTATGCATTCTTAACGTGTTTCATATATTTTTTCTTTACTGTGCCATTTTACAGTATGAGAACGCGACAAATACCAAATTACAACTGCTTCAACATATGTCAGACTGGGGTCGGGTAACCTTAAATATTTATAAGCAATTGCTTAGGTAGCAAAAGCAATTGCTACTTTTATTCATTCAATTTTAAGCAAATGCTATTTTTTTAGGTAAAACCTTTTACTTTAAACATTTCCTTGGCTGTGTAGCAATTGCTGCAAGTTCAAGCAATTGCTTGCTACTTTATTCATTACAAATTAAGTATTTGCTAGCGAATTCTAAGAAAAAGCAATTGCTTAATTTTTATTCATAAGGCTAAATGTATTGAGAAAACAAATTTATTTGTAAGTATTTCCCTCCACAGTCAATGCATTTCTGCATCTGTGAAAACTAATCTTCAAAACATTTTCTCCAATCTTCCTGCGTTAGGATATTTATTTCATTTTTAAATCCGTCAAAGCTTCTTCGGCCGATGTAACACGTAAACCCTGTAACTTACTCTTTACAAGCGGAAATCAAAAGAAATCATTAGGTGCTAGGTCTGGCCTATATGGCGAATGGCCCATTATTTCAATGTTTAGGGCCTTCAAATACTCATTCGTTCAAGCAGTAGTGTCCGCGTGAACGTTATCTTGATGCAAGATGATCCCTCTTATTCGTCAACATTTTGGAGAACTTGAGGCAAACAAACTGTAGTGTACCATTCAGCATTAACAGTACGACGATCTTCCAGTGCTATAGTGGAAACATGTCCAGTAATTCCAAAAAATGTGGCGACCATCTGTTTTGTTTCGGTTTCTTTACAAGCGGAAATAAAAAGAAATCATTAGGTGCTAGGTCTGGCTTATATGGCGAATGGCCCATTATTTCAATGTTTAGGGCCTTCAAATACTCATTCGTTCAAGCAGTAGTGTCCGCGTGAACGTTATCTTGATGCAAGATGATCCCTCTTATTCGTCAACATTTTGGAGAACTTGAGGCAAACAAACTGTAGTGTACCATTCAGCATTAACAGTACGACGATCTTCCAGTGCTATAGTGGAAACATGTCCAGTAATTCCAAAAAATGTGGCGACCATCTGTTTTGTTTCGGTTTCTTTACAAGCGGAAATAAAAAGAAATCATTAGGTGCTAGGTCTGGCTTATATGGCGAATGGCCCATTATTTCAATGTTTAGGGCCTTCAAATACTCATTCGTTCAAGCAGTAGTGTCCGCGTGAACGTTATCTTGATGCAAGATGATCCCTCTTATTCGTCAACATTTTGGAGAACTTGAGGCAAACAAACTGTAGTGTACCATTCAGCATTAACAGTACGACGATCTTCCAGTGCTATAGTGGAAACATGTCCAGTAATTCCAAAAAATGTGGCGACCATCTGTTTTGTTTCGGTTTCTTTACAAGCGGAAATAAAAAGAAATCATTAGGTGCTAGGTCTGGCTTATATGGCGAATGGCCCATTATTTCAATGTTTTGGGCATTCAAATACTCGCCCGTTCAAACAGCAGTGTCCGCCTGAGCGTTACCTTCATGCAAGATGATCCTTCCTCTTGGATGTTATTTGCAAACATTTCGGAGAACTTGAGGCAAACAAACTGTAGTCTACCATTCAGCATTAACAGTACGACGATCTTCCAGTGCTATAGTGGAAACATGTCCAGTAATTCCAAAAAATGTGGCAACCATCTTTTAGTTTCGGCTTCTTTTACGAACAGGTTTTGTTGGACCCGATTAGTCAGTTCTCAAAGACCCAAACTACCGAGTGTTGCTTTCTTTTGGGATCATAGCAGTATACCCATGTTTCGTAACCTGTAATGATGTACACCAAATGAGACGATCTATCGTGAAAGCGATTCAATATAGATCAGCACCGTGCTGCATGGTTTCCTATTTGAACTGTAGTCAAATTGTGGGGAATCCAACGGGCACAAAGCTTAGATACCATCTAATGTTTGTGTAAAATGGTGTCAATTGCTTTCACACCAATCTTTAAAGTTGCTTGAATACTCCTGGCAGTAACATGACGGTACTCTTCAATCATGTTTCGTACAAGACCAATATTCTTTTCGGTAACCGCCGTTTTTTTGGCTTAGGAGATCGAAAGTTGTCATTTAAGGAAAGTCGACCACGTTGAAATTCATTGTACCACCGCTTTACGGTAGCTAAGAAACACGACTTGTCACCAAACATTCGATTGATTTCCTTAAAACATTCAAAAACCTTCCAAGTATATTTGCTAACTTTTACTACAATTAAACTTGTAAACAACTACGTTAAAATGTTAACCAACATTTGTTTCCAAATACACAGCCTGCTAGATAGGTTCAGCGGAAATAGAACAGCCCGCGTATAAAAACATCACACTATACAAGGGCATTCACATAAGATAATAATTCTACATATACGTTGTTATGCAACCCATTTTAGAAGTCATAGTTATCCTTTATTATAATTTGGAACTTATATAGATTAGAAGTCATAGGTACCCTAAGTCTGTTTATGTGGCAAATGTTTCCTAAAATATTGGTAGATGTTCATGTACGTGGTTTAATGTCATAAGAATTTAAATGTCTAACAACAACGAGAGAATGGATCTGCCGTTTAATATCAAAATATATTTCTATTGTCCTTCAAATTCATAAGATTTATATTTTCTAAACAATGTACATATTTCAAAAATAAAAAACAGCTCCTTCTTCACATACAATATTCATATTTTCAACAAATATTGAAATCTTTTTAAATCATTCTACACTTGTTTATAAAGAATTGAATACAAACACGTACAGCCAACAGCAATTTCCTCTTTGATCCACACATTTCACAAAAAAATTGAGTACAATTACATTACGTTTAATGAAAATTATGGAACTGGAATTAATTCGGTTAGCAATTACATTATGAAGTTTTGAACATTTCGATAACTTAATTTGAACGAAATGAAACAAACCGAATTAGTCCGACTAATGCAAATGAGTTTCAGGCCGGTCTAAAATTGTCTGTTACATTACGTCGGTGAAAATTCGATTAGTTGGCATATTTTTTAGTTCCAAAGCAAGTTATCGTTTACATTTTTGGAATGCAAATACTACATGGATCATTACGAACAGGGATAATGGAAGAAAGTGATATTTGTCACCAGGTTTTGGGGTTGATTAAATGAAAATACACAGGGACTTTATTCTGGGTGTTGTTAATTTTATGTCTGTAACAAAATAAAATGAATGTCAGGAAAAATATGTACGAGGCTTATACGGAAATTAAGGGCCGATCGGCCGAAAACAAAAATATAAAGTTGAAATTATTATGTTTAAATTTTAGATACACTCCTAAACTATTTCTCTTGTCATATCAAGTTTTTGTATACCTTCGTTATAGAAAACCAATTTGGTACCGTCCTCTTGTAGTTGCTGAGAGGGAGCAAACGGTGGCGAGTTCTTAAAAAAATTCAATAAAGTGGAAGAGGTGATAATACACTACGCATTAAGTCAGGATTGTAAGAGGTATAGTTAAACATCTTCCAAGTGAATTACTCGATGAGTTGTACAGTGCGAGCAGCCGCGTGCAGTCGGGCTTTATCGTGCAAAAGCACGGCTCAACTTTCTTAAGGTCTAACCACACACGTTTGTCGTACCACGTTCCAGGAAATCAACGAACAATCCGCCTTTCCGGTCCCAAAAAAACGGTAGCTTTCGGTTCTCGAACGTTGACTTGAACTGTTTGGCTTTGGGGGATCTCGCATGTTTCCACTGTATTGATTGTGTACGAAATCGAAGTCTCGTCGCCAGTCATAGTGTGATTCAGGTACTCATCTCCATCAGTTTCATAGCGATGTAGGAAGGTCAGGAGTTTGTGAACATCTATTAAAATGCTGTTCGGTCATTTTCTCAATACATTTAATGCAAGATATTCTATTACTAAGAAGATTGAAACGAAAATACTGTTACATACAAAAAATTAGATACTAAATTATTTTGTACGAATATAGTCTTGCTGTATGTTTATAAAAATAGTTTGAATTCAGTAAAACAACGATTCGTGCTTTATTTGTGTATTTGTTGTAAGTATTTCTATAATCCATAAAATTGAGCACAATTTTATTTGTAGGGAGTAGCAAAGCTGTATTTCAAACGGTTTGTGTATCGCTACAAAAGGAATACTCAATAAGCATTTTTCAGTTTTTTGTTCAAGGTTACCGAATGACAAATGAGCAGAACATAACCGACGATACATAAAAAAGCAATTGAGGCTTCCACCGGATATAATTTTTTATCTGTCTGCGTGTAAACATGTGAAGAATAAACATGGTGTGTTATAAACAAACCATGGGAAATCTGTGTCGAGCTTCGGCTGTTTTTTAGATTGGACTAGACGACACTTAACATCTGTGATGTGGTTAAGGTCATCTTACTTGCATATGCAGTCATGGTGAGCTAAAAAACGAAAAGCCGAACATGCTCTAGCGTAGGTCATGTATATATGCCTCACTGAATACAATAAGAAACTGCAATAAATCATGCACTTCAAAAATTGAACCGCCAGGTATTAAATCTTGCTGTAATGCATGTCTTATGAAATTTAATACATGTGAGAATATCAACAGAAAAATTTCCAAGGCAGATGTGCTTGTTATACGTTATTAAAAATATCAGTTGATCTTGGCAATGAATAGTTAATGGGACTTCACAAGGAATCCTTTCAAAAAGTCTGTTTACAGTATCCACACGGCTGTTTAAAATGTGAACGAGATTTCTGTTTAGAATTATTATTTTTATCGAAGACGGTGACGGTGCTTGTAGCTAATTGAAGATGTCAGGCAGACAACCTGTCACATGTAGAGATAACGAGATCCATCTCGATAAACTATTTTTAAAATTATATTAAGTTTGCAACTGCAAACGAAACGTTCTACAAAAAACTTAAATTAACTGTCAGTTTCTTAGGAAAAACGAACTTGGAGAAAAGCTCTTTTGGTGAAGAAAATAGTTTGTACAATAAGAAAACGTTTGCGTTATTATGGAAAGCTTGCGAAAATAAATTAAATTTTGTTTTACTAAACCGCAAAACAAACAATATAATAATAGAGGTAAAATGATATTTTTAAAGTAATTTATAAAACAACAAAAAACACTTTAACGGAAAAGACAGAACAAACGATTTGTTAAAATCAGGTATTTACAAATGCAACTGTTAACAGTGTAATTATGTATACATAGGTAAAACAATTAGAAATTTTGATACCAGATACAAAGAACACATACGAATAGAAATACAAACACCCAGAAAAATCTAACTATGCTAAACACTTATTAGGGCACAATCATGCATTGACATCAAATAATATAATAACATTTATACACTTCTATGATGATAAACGTAAATTGGATATACTCGAGGCCTTTCAAATTCACAAACATACTTTAATGAATGAGCAAATTGAGCTCATAAATTCCCCGCTATTGGTTTAGAATGGAAGACCAGAGCCAAGTTCAAAATCAAAATCCAGTGTTGTTGCCCTAGCTACAAAAGTTTACACTTTTCAATGCTTTTGAAAATGACATGTAAAATGTCTAAATACGTAAAAGCACAAACAGTAAATAAATCCTGTTGAAATTGTTATTATTATTAAAATATAAATACGAATTTCAACGAAGGAAGGCAAGAAACAATTAACAAACTGATATTTGTATTTGGAAAACTGCTACTTCAAAATAGCTCTCAAAGTAACAACAAAATTAATCTTAGAAATCTACATAACTTATTTATTGGGAAAAATATCTCTTGAGAAAAGTTGCCGAACGAAATTATTCCTAAAAAGTGATTTGCATAATAAGTAAAATTTGTTCGTTATAAAATAAAAATGTAATATACGTTCTCAGGGACTAAAATATATATTATTCAAAAATGAATGACGAAAAATTACAAATTGAAGCCTACGTTGAACAAACTATTTAATAACTTTGAAAATAAATTGAAAAAAGTAAATAATGATCATATACTAATACAATCCAAATTACATGAAAACGAACCGCAAAAAAGCAAATTGAAGAATTTGATGGGAAATATAGTTATTGGGAAAAACTATCGCAGGAAAGTATTCCTTTTACACAATATTTTTTTTATAAAAGACTCGAAGAAAAAGCCGATAATGGTTCAATATCAAACAATCTAAATTACTCACAAAGCGATCGGAAAAAGCTTTTCCTAGAGTAGTTTACACAAAAAATTGTTTGGTTAGTAAAGACTTAAAAAAAAGGCAAAAAAGCTCTCTACCGGTGCTTTCTAAATTGCTTTAACACCAATCAAAAAAACAGGGTAATGGTAAAGTTGTCATGAAATATACCTCCGGAGCAAGCGGTAGAAGGAAACTTTTCCCACAATGGTTTCGTTATGAAAGACTTGGGGAAAACGGCAAAAAGGAATTAGAGAACTCCTTGGGTAGAGACCAGTAAAACGTAATTATTTAAAAATGAATCGCAAAAAATAATGAAAAAATGATTAACCTTTTTTGCGAAAAGGTATCTTAAGACACTTTTGTCATAGTGGTTTACATTCAAGCAAAAATGTGAAACAATATAATACAAAAACGTTCTCTATTAGTACTGTTTAAATTACTCAAACATAAAACGCAAAAAATGATAACAAATCTCTATACCAATTTTCAAAATAACAGGTGTATGCTGATGGAATAGTCTTCAAAAAAGCCTCTTCCCATACACGTTTCTGATAAATAGTTTTCATGACTACGTAAAATATAAAAATGTAGCATTAATATCCGATGAGCGGATATGGTTATTAATACAAAAAGTCTGTTGTCTTCTAATTTTCCATCTTATGGTTTTCTATCAAACGTTACTAGATGATGTGGTGAGCACTGCGCAGTTATCAGTTGTAAAGCCTCTTTCTCCAGTCACAAATAGCTATGTACCCAACGTATAGACGAATAATAGGCAACCTGTTACGTATCTACATCCAGAGTTTCAACTGGAAAGCTTTCCATTATGTAAAGCTTCGAAAATACACATAAGACTGCCCAACAGAAACAAACGAAGGTAGCAGATAAAACTATCTTTAGATGAATTTCCAACCTAGCTCAAATGGAAATACTAGTACGTTTTAGAAAGTAAATATACATCAACAAATGCAGGCTTTCTTCAGTTGGGTTTTAGTCTCTCAGTTGAATTTTTGGCGAGGTTCCTTTGGTAAAGTTTGCATACATTAAATCCATTATTATTAATACATTTGAAGGAACAAATAAACGAACAGGTTTATAAACAAAATCTTCACGAAACTGACTTTATTTGACCTTTTAATCGATTTCTCTTCTTCTTCGAGTGTTTTGTCTTCTCTCCCACGTCTGTTGTGCATTTTTAAGAACCACAGGTGTAGAGAACCTACAGCTTACTGTGGGCTCCGAACCACGGGAAATGTTTACACTTTTACTCCACAGAAGATTAACTAGGCAGTATACTTCGCGGGTTTGACATTGTCTTGCCACCGAGAAAGGCCGTTAAAATGGAATGTCCCGGTACTGGGAATTGAACCCCAGAGCTTGAACATTGAAGTCTAACAGGCTGACCTCTCTAGCCCACAACCGCTGCTCTATATCGAATTAATAACAAAATTAATCGAATATATCGATTTATTTTTTGTTCACATCTGTAACCAAGAATTTCTAATGCTATCAGTGTGAGCAAGTAAAACTGTAGTATTTCATATATGGGAAAGCTGGAGAATAGTTATGGAAGTACATATAATGTGATTTTTTAAAAAGTTAATTGCAGTAGCCTAGGGATTGTCCCGTCTATATTAAGCTTTAGAATCTGACAATATGAAAATTGTAACAGAAAGAAAGAAATCTTGACGAAAAACCTGTAATTTACTTACCTTAATAAATTACAAATCAGTTGCAATTAAATACATTCATTTTCACATTTTGTTGGGCCAAAATTTTTCACTACCTGAACTGTCACACAGTTTGACATAATGGTAAATGTCATTCAAAGCTCATTACAGCTGACTGCAGACGGAATAGCTTTTTTTCTAAGCTTGCTGCAACTGACTTTTTAAAAAATCACTTTGTACATACATACATACATAAATCCTCGAAAAGTTGTCATTACGAAGTGTTTTCCTGCTTAACAATACAGGAAGAAAATGTTGCAATTCGTTGAAACTATGTATAATAACCTTCTCCAAAAATGTAAAAATAAAATGTCCAGCTATTATTGTAAAACAGATGTTTCTTGCATTAGGTTACGTACTAAACAGTTTTCAGAAATATGCATTCTACGAAAATGGTATAAAAATAGAAGAATGCAGGAAAAACGATTAATTTATTCACAAATTTAGCTACTTCTGAGGAACTCTCTGATAATTTTTAGGGAAATGCAGGAACTGTACTAAATCTTTCTTCCAATAGTTAATATTCCGTTTAAACATTTGCAGTGCCACTAATAAAAAAACACATCAATATCTAAATATGTTGTTTTATGGTTATACTTAGAGGGTCACGCCCCTCAGAT
This sequence comes from Limonius californicus, assembly GCA_014611495.1. Lineage (NCBI taxonomy): Eukaryota > Metazoa > Arthropoda > Insecta > Coleoptera > Elateridae > Limonius > Limonius californicus. The sequence goes on along the minus strand of JABXWE010015842.1, from coordinate 12,111 downwards.
ATTCAAAATAACAGAAAGATATTTCAGTACTACAGTTGCTTAAAAGAAACAAATAAACGTTATGAAAAAATTATATCAATTAATTTATTATACATGTTTTGCAGTGCACAGAGGGCTAAGACAAAGATAAGTCTTCGCTCTGAATGAGAAAAGACTTTTGCGGTGGTGGCGACCCCACTTGTTCAAATCCAAAACCAAACCAATATTATTTATGGATAACGCTTAGCGTTAAAATTGAATATTTAGGAAATGAATGTACATCAATATGATGGTTTTATTTGCATCGATTCCACTTATAGTGTGTTGGTAGTGAATGTCAACTTTTAAAATTTCGGGATATTTCCCAATACATAATGATTATCATTATTTCAAACACATTTGAACCTTTTTGGATTTGAAGAAAAACTAATACACTAATCAGAATGACAGAACTTCCAATAACACCTACAATTTCTACACAGAAAATTTTCTTAAGGTTTGAGAAAACGAATAATCTAGCTATCAGCTGAAATATTTACTTGGGGTTTAACGACAGGGTTAAGACAACCGGGGCCGACAACTTAAGGTGCCCCGCAAAACAAGATAACCACCTATACGGTGAATAACATAGATTATTGACAAATGAATATATAAAAAAAAAGTTTTGGTAAAATTGGCTTGTTGCCAAATCCTAGGAGACGCCACTGATAGCGTTTTAAAACAATTCGAATATACTTTTACAAAGATTACAGGAATGTGAATGTAATGCACAATAAATGTGGTTAAATTTCTCCTTGCATTTCTAAAAACGTTTATCAAAACGAGTGAATAACAATCTATATTTGTAAAAAAAGCATGGTAATGTTTCCAAGAACATATAAATCACAAAGTTTTAAACAAAGAAACAATTCAAAGCAGTAATAATAAATATTTTCTTATTATGTACTAAAATAATAATTACATCAAAGAACAATACAAATAACTACTGCGCAATAATACTATTATCGTTTCGGTTGATAAACTTTTCAAGTTCAAGGCCGGGCTCGCGATTACATGTTTATTATACGCCAGGTTTTTGGCACCGGCAGACTTTTATTTATCACAGCCTTGAATTTTGCGTTAAACAGTTTAATTTTTGGCCCCGGCAGGTACAGAAAACTCAACTGATTTCTATTTTTATGGCTTTACTAACGGAAATCTTTTATAAAGAGCATGGAAAAAATCGGAAAATAATGATTCTCAACAATTCTTATGAACCATAATAACAAGTATGTTCAATTTTCTAAACGATGATTCTATATACAACATTTTTATATATGTACCTACAGATTATAAGGTAACGGAATTCCATGCTACCTTCATTTCCAATTTTATCTTAGAATCTGTAATTTTAAATTTCTGTGCAAGCACATTAAACCGGTTATTTTTCACGCTGTATGCAAACATTTGTTCCAACTTCATGCATTAAATCGGAATCTTATCTCGGTGTTAAACCAACCAAATCAAAGCCGTTTCCAGATTACAACTTAACATCCACGGCGTTAAGTTTGCCAAAACGAACGTGAGTAAAGGTCTACAAATTTCAGCAATTTATTTCAAACGCGTTGCCGCAATAAAACGCTTTTATTTCGACTCGACATATATAAATTAACATCAACTGCCAACTTTCCATGAATAACTGAACTAGTAGTTATTTGCGTAACGAAGAAATGTGTAACTATTATTCTGTGCCGGCTACGGAAAAATAAGAACAAAAGTGCTTCGAGTGGGACGCACATGCAGAATAGCCTACTAATTGAGATGGATATTCATTATTCCAATGGAAGTTATTAGAAAAGATCACTCCATGAGTAGGCAAAATTGCATTAATTTCGTAATTTTATTGCGGCGAGTACATGTTTAGTACAGCCCGAATTTCGTAATTACCAACAATTTAAATGCAATTAGTCTGGGGCCTTGAAGCATCTATGCTAAATTTAGACTTGGATTAATTTCTACATATTTAAAATTGTTTCATTTGTAAGTTGGTAGGTTCAGTTACGTTGTTAGTTCGAAATTAGTAACAATTAAAGAAGATCTCCTTATTAACATTGTTTTCGTGCGATTATACTGTCAGCAAAGACCTTGATGCGACTCAGTTCAATGGCAAATTATTTTATTTGTTGTCTTCCGTTGTATATTGCATATTATTTACTTAAAATAACATACATGTTTACAAACTTTATTAGTATTACACACACTAATGTTTCTTCTTCTTCGCTTTGTCTCTTATGAAACGTACCTACTCTCCTGTGCCTGTGTATAACAGACATAGAGGACCTACAGGTTTACGTGGGGTCCAAACCACGGGAAGTATAAACACTTCTACTCCAGACAATATTTCCCCGTTCGTTTGTCATTGCCTCATTTGTGTTTAACAAACCCTAAAAAATACTACATTGATGTGAATATTTTTGAAGTACCTACCAAAGTTTTTCTAATTCCAGTACATTACCTATCAGTCAATAACATGTACTTGAGCAAAATTTCAACTCCCTGTTTAGCAGTATTACTCCAACACTGATTTAATTTACACAAACCTAAAGAAGCCCATTAGTGAAAAAAACCTCTAAAGGATTTACGTTTGTAAAATTAATTACATCGAAGAGTTTTTTTAAATAGGCTCTGTGGGAATACCTGGGAATAGATTATGAATTCGTGTTCAAACTCAATCTCAATTTAGTGAGCATTACGCTCTGTCAAAAATGAGTTCTCAAATTGTAATTAAAACCATGAATAAGGTATAAGTTTATATAATAATAATAACTACTGTGCTTCTACAAAATATATTTAAATTTTATTTTAAAAAGAATTTATCGTATACAGCATGGGGTGTAGCATACGAGTTCAGCTAGTTCAGGCATTTTATTTCTGGTACTTTCGTTAAAACTATAGAATTAACACACGCATGCGTTTAACTATGCAATGACCTACAATAGCTAAGGGCAGAATTATGGTATCCTTCTCGGGTACTGTGTTATACGAGGCTTATTCAACTGAAACCCATCTTTGATCAACTTAGCCTTGAAAACAAATGTAATATAATCAGCGTGCGGCCCTACAATTTTTATGCGCTGAGGGTGTGCAGCCATTGCAGATTCCTACGCGAATGTAAGCAGTGTACGGAAATGCCCGTATTGCGTACCCAACTGTGAGGGAATGGTGCCGAAAACTGAAGAAAGGAAAAAAGGGGAACTATGGATGAGCCGCGACCAGGTGCACGGTGTACTGCATTAACACAATACAATATGGCACGTGTGGAAGGCCTTATTAGAGAAAATCGTCGAATTTCAATTAAAGAAATTTCAGAAATTGTTGGTGCGGGTGTAGGATCTGTCCATAGTATTGTTCGTAATCTGGGTAACAGCAAAGTTTGTTCGCAATGGATACATCGTCTCTTGTCTAATGAACAAAAATGCTTGCGAATGGGCTTATCTCTACAACACCTGACAGGCTATAGGCAAAAATAGTGGTGACTCTCTTCAGTCAATAGTTGCTGATGACGAAACTTGGTTCCATTACTACGAGCCATCCACTAAGTTATCGTAGATGCAGTGGAAACTTTCACCACCACCGAAGAAGTTTAAAGCACAACATGTTAACATTTTTTTTTTACCATGAGGGACCGTTGTTGGAATAGTTTAAGGAAGCTGGAGTAAATATGTCAATACAAATCTGTACAATGAAACTTTGAACAAGATTCATCAAGCGACAAAAGGGAAACGTCCAGGAAAACTAATGCGTGGGATTATTTTGCTGCACGACAATGCTAGGCCTCGTGTTGCTAATGTGGTAAAAGAAAATCTTCATTTCTTTTGTTGGAGGGTTTTAGAGCATCCACCCTATAGTCCGGAGCTATCGCCTTGCGATTTCCATACTTTTGGACCGCTGGAAAAGGCGTTAAAAGGTCGGCATTTTGAGTCTGAAATATGTACAATAAACGCAGAGCGCGGGAGAAAAATTAACACAGTAGAAACGGACGACTTACGAAGACGTGCCGGGATATCCAGAAGGGAATATATCTCCAAAAAAGTAACAACAAACAAGAAGGCTCGTAAAGCCGTAGTAGATAAAAATCAAACTAAGAAGCCTGAAAGGATTCGAACACTTAATGCGAATGAAAGAAAGCAAATGGCCTTCACGATTTTTCAGATGGACACCATTGAGAAAAAGAAAAATAGGAAGGAGTAGCAATGGAGACACGAGAACTAACTGCAAAAAATGTGACAGAGAGGCACGCCAAATTGGAAGGAGAAGGCGTCACATAGCTGTATAATACCGAAAATATACATATCTATCACGTAAAAGTCGAACAGAAGAATAACGTATTAGGAAAGTGCCAGGTTTAGGCACGCCCCTGTAGCAGGAAACACTGATTATCGGGACTTCCCCGAATTTAACCAATCGACTATTGATTCTTAGAACTACATACATTGGTAATGTAATCGAATATTAAGTGCTAGTAATGTCTGTTGAATAAAAGACATTTCTTGGTATTATAAGATGAAGGTAACTATAAAAATCAGAGTGTCCGCGAAAAGAAGTATGTTCAACACTATTACAACGCGCATTGATATATATGCGCAAAACATTAAAATCAGCTAAACTGCCAGCAACAAAGAAAAATTGCATGCCTGGTTTTCCTGCCAATACCAGTGAACTGGTAAAAATTCTGTTGAATACTTCTACTGAAAATTTAAAAGAAAAAGAGGTGCAGGAATAGTTTCACTTACAAAAAGAAAGTATTAAATTTGACAGACGATCAGATCTATAAAACAGGCAAGAAGCAAGATCACAGAACACGTTGATAATGGAAAAAGGAAACCTATACAGAATATATATTACAAGAGGTTGAGACGTTACTGAAACGAGGTCTATAGGTCCATAAACTTGACGAAATCACATTGAATATGGAAATGTTGTCCGTACACTAATATTCATAATATAATTGGAATAATGTTAGCAAACTCTGGACGAAGCAATTCCCTACCAAAAGAAAATACTTAATTTGAGAGACTTTTATGATGAAGAACGGAAGACGAAGAAAATTGGAATAAAAATAAACCATACGAAATAGCTGCACACATTTGTACAACGCGCCCTCTGTAGATACGAAATTCAGTTCAGTTGAAGGTTATGAAATCAATATATTAATCTTAAGAGTATACAGGAAGGCGACAGAAAATAATATATTGCACAAAAAATGTGTTTACTGATTTCCCTACAATTTAAATAATTTCAATAAAAAACGACTTTAATTAATATTCTTTCCTAGATCTTTAAATAATTTTAATAACAAAAAAATTAAAAAAAGCTAATTTTACTGATTTTTCTATTAGTATTTTAAACAATTTCAACATTTTCTTTTCCACTAAAGAAAATACATCTGGATTTCACTTTAATTGACTCTTTAAAAGTGCACATTTTTACTTTTTAGCAGTATACACTTTTCCAATACTAAGAATTGATTCGATTCAAATAAATGTATGTTGTAGGTGTGGAACATCACTTCAGGAAAGATTAATTTGGCTTTTTCCCAAAAACTTTCCACGGTCAACATGCATGACCTCTTCCTGGAACTTTTCCTGACCTTAAGTTGGTAGCCACCGCAGTTCTAATAATCCCTAAACCCGGGGAGTAATCCACGACTTATTTTTCTGCGTCAGACTTCCAGGTGCCCTAAATCAGATAGAATCTAGAAAACATTTTTTTTATAGAGATGTTAACGTCCAGGCCAACAATTTTATATGCGTACATACGAAGTTTGACCATTTAATTCCCGGATTGATGTAGCAGCACTGAAGTAAAGCGAAATTAAACCAAAATTAAAGCACCATATAATAGATCACAAGTTTATGAATACAGGGTGATCAAGCGAAGATTGAACAGCCCGTACACCGTGCTTCTATGAGTTGTCATAGCAATGAGTGAATACCAAATTTGGCTATAAATTCCAACAGAAACCCATGAAATCCTCAAAACTGTGTACGATGATAGCATCTAATCGTACATACTAGTGTGTTTAAATGGTTTAAACATTTAAAAATAAATGTGAGGCTGTTCAAGATTATAAAATCACCGCCAAGACCCCAAAAGGAATTGTTTAAAGAAAACGTGTAGAATATCTTTTTCGATAAAAAGGGTGTATAAATCCACAAAAAATTTATGCCTAACGGACAAACAGCAAATAGTGCATTCCACGTTGAAGTGGTGAATTGGTTCGTGTTGCAGACAATGCACCTGGCTATTCTGCACTGATTGTGAAGTATTTTCCCAGAAAACACGACGTTGTTGTAATCAATTATCCACCGTATTCACCCGACTTTGTACCACAGTGAAAACCAATCTCTAAGAAAGCTATTTCAGGACGTAGAAGATAATAAGAAAAATGTAACCCCGAATTGGAAGCAGTTTCTTCGGACCCATTTGCTGACTGTTTCCAAATACTTTTAGAACAATACGTGTATTAAAATAAATAGAGATTTCTTTGAATAATCATTAAATATTTTTTGTTACTTAAATTTTGTTTCTTTTTATTGTGCCAGTCCGGGAATTAAATTACCAAACCTCATATAATATAAAAATTTAGCATTCGGCCCTCATAATTAATCTCCATGTTCTTAATTTTAACAGAAGCGTGATAATTTTTTACCTTTCAAGCCGATAGCATCTCCGCCCCTGCGGCCGCTGCCATTGGCCAACACCTAGGTAATTTATTATTGTGACATTCAACGTTGCAAACGAAACGGATTCTAGGAAACGTTTATAAATATGTTATGAGGATTATCGTGGTATTGATTATGTAATGGGGGCAATATACGAGCCAACAGACTAAGTAGATGCGTTCGTTTGTATTACGGCAACTTATCTATTTTTAAAGCCCCGGCTAAAAAAGTAATAATGGATGTATTAGCGAGCAAAGCTAATAATAATAATGCAATCGCGGAATTGTTAGGCGAGCTTTCGAAAATAATTGCAAAATAATGCGAAGTAGAAGTCGTGAAGCTAGGCAAAAATGGCCAATCACGCTGTAATAACGCCTAATGTATATATTTACTGCTGGACGTTTATTTTTATAGGTAATTTTCTTCTAGGCTATTTTAGTGCCATCTCTGAAAATGAGGTGGTAAGAACTCCGCAGTCGCGACGTTAGCAACTAGAAAAAAGTTTGGACACTCCTACTGCAGACTAGTTCAAATAAAAATTTATCTAATATTAATTAATACCTTCTGTCTAATCCTAAGGGGTAAAGTCGTTATTACAGAAGCCCAAAAACCAGGAAAAACAGAACAGGTCATTATATGGACTAAAATTTCTCTAATGTAACTAATCGTGAAATATATTCAATGCCTATAAAATATACAAAGAAGTATTTTAACCACAATCGCAGTTTGCTATGCAATCTGCGGTTTTGGTACGTGATTAATTTTGTGGCTTACTAGTCACAGCGGACATACTACAAACGCTCTGCTGAATGAATTATATCTTGTTTGTGGTTACATTTGTCCAGAGACGTACTAAAATCAGTTTAATGCTTTCTGGTTATAGAATTGACGTGCTTACGGGTGGTTTCCAAAAAATAATTGATCAAAGGCAATTTCTTGCTTCTCATATTTTTAGTTTTCCATAACAATATGTTATCATATCCACGCCTGTTCGAAAAAAATCGATTTAGAAATACTAACGGAAACATGGGTTCTGGCAAACCCAAAAATAGGGTTTTAGAGCAATGCATGTGAGAGTTCTATACTACGATATTCTGATGAAGATATATATGTATACGGTATTATACAGCTAGTCGCCGCCTTCCCGTGCCAATTCGCAACACATCTCTATCAGCCGCATCTTGGGCGGTTAATCCTCGTGACCCCTTGCTGCTCGTATTCCTTCGATCCACGACCGTCTGGGTCTTCCTTTTTTCTTTTTCCCGGTGATGTCCATCTGAAAACTCGTGAGGGCATCTGCTGTCTTCCATTCTCATTAGGTGCCCGAACCATTTCAGGCTTCTTAGTTCGATTCTGCCTATTACGGTTTCTTGTGCCTTCACTTTTCGTCTTATTTCTTCATTAGTCATATGTTCCCTTCTGGATATTCCCGCACTTCTTCTTAAATAATTCATTTCCACGGGGTTTAGTTTCCTTCCGTGTTCTGCATTTATTGTCCATATTTCAGATCCATAACACAGTACCGACTCTACCAACGCTTTTCCAATGTGTTTCTTCGTATTATTGTTGATATGTTTGCCCCACCAGACCAAGTTTAAACATCCTATTATTCGCTTACTTTCCTCTATTCTATTAATTTCCGGAGATCCAAATCCATCTGTAGTTATAGTGACACCTAGATATTTATATTTGTCAACTTGTTTAATTTCAGTGTCATCATTTATTAGTATTGTGAATTTTGCTTCGGAGTTTGTCATTAAGTACTTTATTTTATTAATATTTACTTTTAGGCCCCATTCTTCATATGTTCTGTATAGCCTTTGAAGCATAAATTCAAGGTTGTAGGCATCTTGGGCCATTACAATTTGGTCGTCTACGAAATTGAGCGTATATAGACATTGGTCGTTAATTGGAATTCACATTTCACGAATTTTCCCTTTCCAGTCTTCCAACGCACATTCTATGTATAAGTTGAAAAGAAGGGGGGATAAACTGCAGCCCTGACGCAGTCATTTAGATGTTGCAATTGGGTTGGATAGATATTCATTTTGTTTAACAAATATCTTGTTCCCCCTGTACAGTTCTTTAATAATGTTTATTAGATGTTGGTCAATATTAATTTTACTACGGCCGCCCATAATCTTGCCCTTGGGGTGGAGTCGTACGCCTTCTCTAAATCTATGAAGACTAGGTGAGTCTCCTCACTTCTATCCCGTCTTTTTTCAGTCAGTTGTTGTATTATGAATAAATTATCACACACCCTCGTCCCGTTACAAATCCACTCTGTTCTTCACTAATTTTATCTTCGGCACTATCTTTCAATTTTTTGTTTATTATTTTCCCGAATAGTCTGCGCAAAGTGCAGTCGATACTTAATCCCCTATAGTTATTTTTTTCTTTTCGCTATCCTTTCTTGTATATTGATATCATATAAGAGGTTTTCCACTGTTCTGGTATTACGCATTGTTCGATACAGTTGTTAACTAGGTGGCATAGTCTTTCTCTTAGTGCCTGCCCGCCATACTTTATCAATTCTGTTAGTATTGCCGGGTCCCGGAGCTCTGCCATTTATCATAGTTTTAATTACTTTATGTAATTCGTCTTCTGCTATTACAATGTTATTGTTTTGTGTTATGTTCCTACTGTTTATTTCCGTTGCCTGGCATTGAGCCCTTTAGTTAGCAATTTTTTATAGTATATTGTCCAGTCTTCCATGTTTATCTGACACGCTTCTCTTGTGTTATTGTTAGTTTTCATACCCTTCAAGTATCTCCAGACCTCAGTTGATCTTGATCTTCCAATTAGACTCTCAATCTCTATGCACTTTCTTTCCCAGCTTAGATTTTTCTCTACTTTAATTTTATTTTTAACATCTCTATTTAGTTCTTTATATATGTTCCACTTTTCTCTTGTTTGGTTCACTAGCCAGTTTTTATATGCTTGTTTTTTACGTTAACAGCTTCTTCTATTTGGTCATTCCACCAGATCTGGTTTCGTAGATTTTTACTGAAGATGAAGATCAAAATATATCAATTCATTCTGAATATACACTTTTAAAAATCCGAACCCAAAGTGGAACTGTTTTCTTTTTGTAGCATTTCTTCCTAAAATTTGCAATTTTAAAATTGCAGCAGCTACGATTTTGCGAAGATTCAAGTTTAACCAAAAACCGTTAAGCTGACGCCATATCTACATGGAATTATAGTTTAGAGAAATTTTGAAAATGAACCAATTATATCAATAGTACGTGTACAAAATTGATAAAATTTTGAAACATATATCTATTGCAAAACGTTCTAAAAATTTTCATTAGATTTTGTGATACAATAAGAGCTTAAGAAGGCTTACACAACTGTATTTATTTATTAATAAACGTCCTCTCTGCGACATTCTAGGTTTTTCAGAAAAATTCGAGGTATGTCTTGTTCTTAAGCGCTCAAATCACAATCTGTCAAAACTAAATTAAAACAATTTCATAAATTTGAAAAATGACTTTAAATACTTTTAGTGAATTTTGTGACCTCTTACAGTTCCAAAAGATCTACAAAACTGCATTTTCGATACTTTTATAGTTTGTCTCTAAAGCCATCTATAAATTTTTATAGTTTTTTTGTAATCTATCGTTCAGCCGGCCTCGGTGGTCTAGTGGTTAGCGCGTTTGCCTTTAGATCCGAGGGACGCGGGTTCAAACCTGGCTGAGGTCGGCGAGATTTTTCTAGCGGGGAAAAATCTGAAAATGCGCCTTCTGTCGGATAAGAAGTAAAGCCGTAGGTCCCGTGCCACTACGATGTGTGACACGTTAAAAATCACTACTGAGGTTGGAATTTTACCCCAGATAGGCAAAATTCTTAGTTAGGGTGTACAATGGACCAAATGTGGCCTAAGTGCATAGAGATGCTTGGAAAACCGCGTCCTCGATCTCGCTCTTTCAAAGCAAGCAAGCAAGCAAGCAATCTATTGTTCAACAATTGTCACTCCCATATTTATTATATTTGAAATATAGGGGACAATTAGCATATAAATTTAAATAGAAACAAAACAAATTGCTACAAATCTTGGATTTATTTTTGATTTTTCCACAATAGTTAAGGTATCGAAAAACGCTTCTAATCTTGATATTAACAAATAAATTTTAAATCTGTTTGTGTACGTCAATTAGAAACCTTAGGAGGATGCAATAATTTATGAATCTATGTTTGGGTTTGACAACAAATTAAGTTGATGCTAAAAGCTATTACAAGATATGAATTTTACATAGGATGGGATATTAAAGAAGAGCAGAACAATTCAGTTTTTGACTTAGTAGTTCAATAAGTTCCCCCTGTAAACATTTTAGTAAATGTTTTTTCAGCTGTATTAGTTAATAAATGGGTTCAAGTCATTCTCAAGCTATTTTTCCTGCACTAGAATGTTACACAGTTATTATGTATTAAAACATATTTAATTAATTATAAATAAATAATACTAACAAATACCCTTCCCACCTCAATTTCTGAATGTCTTGTAGTTGCTTTATACATATTTATAATGATCTATTATAAGGATTACATAAATAAACGTCAGTATACGATATTTACTCTAATCCTAATACTACTAAGACCCATAAACCCTACTACAAAGCTTTAGCTCTCAAAATTTTCCTTGAGAAAGATTTATTTAAAAGCTTTTAAATTTGAATATAACCGTAACTACATAAGCCGCGATGAAAAGTTCACTTTTCAAAGGCTTTAATTCGTCATACTCGACTTTTTGACAGCCTTCTTGTTAAAATGTTCTCAGCCTATGAACATTTTTTTAATGCATGTCAATGTTAACCCAGTACTTGATAAACAACCGTAATAAATATTAAACTGCATTATTTATTTCCAGAGTTATAAACGAGAGCATAAAAATTACCTTTCATCAAAAGACGACAATCGTAGTGTTAACGTTGTATAGGCAACTCAGTTAACTTAACCTTTCTCTTCATACATTTGGTGCTAAAGGGTAGAACAATGACATATTAAGTTAGAACGGTGTAATAAATCTTTTAAATAAAAATAATATATATATTTCGATTCTATGTCCTCCGGATACTCTAACTAAGACTGGAAAAGGTAATAGCAGTATTGGCTAATTATTCGTATTAGCCAAAAAAGTCTTTAACCTTTAAAATTAAGGGTCAGAAACTTTTGATTCTTATGTTTTTGGAAATTTAATCTTCTCACCAGTTCTACATTTAGGTAGCAAACAGTTTACCGCAAATCTTCTTCGAATACTTTATCCCATATGAGATGTAGCTACCTTATTTCCTATGCCTGTATTGGGCATTAAAAGTGCCACCGACTTAGGAGACATACAGCTTAAACACGGGAAGTGCAAGCATTTCTACTTCAGAGAAGATTTACTAGGCAGAATACCTCGCTGGTTTGCCATGAGAAAGAGAGAG
>JABXWE010015841.1:0-42253 GCA_014611495.1 Limonius californicus | reverse complement strand
TAAGTATGTGTACCAAATTTGAAAGAAATATCTTTAGATTTGTGGAAATTACAATAAAAAGAAAAAATAAAAAATTGAACTTTAAGGCCCTATAACTTCTTAAGGAAGGACTTTCGGCCTAAGGTATATTAGGTTTAATCGGTTTATTTTTACCTACAGAATCTATGCCTAAACGCTGGCCCATTCTTTCTGAGACACCCTGTATTTAAACGGGGGTCCTACGGCTGCTGCCGCTTCCCGCATCTCGATCGCCAAAAACTTCTGTCTTCCCACTTATCTTCGTGTAGTCCTCTATTTATCATGGAACTTTCTATCGCTTCAAGCCAGGTTTTCTTTGGCCTTCCTCTCTTGCTGCGATTTGGGGGCTGGTACTTAAACATTCTCAGTGGCCATCTCTTCTCATTCATATGTCGAACATGTCCATACCATAATAGTTGCTTGTTTTCTATACTCTCTACTACGGTGTCGGGTACTTTCGCTTCTGCTCTAATGATCTTGTTTCTAATATGTTCTTGAGGTTCTGCATCATCTTTTCAGATAATTCATCTCTACTGTTTCCAGTTTTCTCTTGTTTTTATAAAAACAAGCTCATAATCTGCGAGGTAAAAACAAAAACATAAATACTGAAATGAAAGTCAAAGTGCTAGAACAGTGTGTGGTCCCAGTTTGAATATTTGAAACCGAAACATGATTAGTTACTTCAAAAATTTCGAGTGACTCAACATCACATGAAATAGACAATTTTAGGCTACACTCTGCGAGAGTGCGACAGAAATACCACATAATGGATAAGACAAAAGACTAAAATGGAAGATATAGTGGGATTAATGGCAAAAAGTAAATGGCAACGAACAGCCCGCATGGAACAAGATGTATGGGCAAACATAACTGCAGAATATAAACATTAGGGTCAGCGGAGAAGTGTGGGACGATCAAATGACAGAGTAACTTCAAAACAAGCATTAGAGTTTTGGATATTCTGAAGAATGCTACGAATATGTTAGACTGAACCTCTGCCAATGCAACTTAATACAGGTTATCATATAGAGGAGGGAACCGGGATGGAAAAGATGTTCATTGTTGAAAATATACGAGCCTAGACTAGAATGGACATCTATACGAAGCTTTGTCGTTGATATCAAAATTGTGAATTGCAACTTTTTTACCTACATGTCTATCAAACACTGATCGTATTTTGAAACCATATATTATGTGTGTGGTATTGTATCTACACGACTCAAGTGAAAAACGTAGTAACATTTTCAAAGTGGCGTAAATTTACTTTCAAGTTGTTGGCTTCGCTTCACTATTTATTATAAAAAGTAGAAGTATTGCCTCCCCTTGGCCGCGAAAATTAAATCAAATCTGCAATCAGAGTTAAATAATTTATAATACGTACAATATTAGTGATGTTCCAACTTGCGTTATGTATGTGTTCTACGAGTAGCGTACAATAATATATCCACCTAGTTATAAAAGACAAATCCAATTAAACTAGAACAAGTTGATACTTACTCAGACATGTCTTGACACGACTAAAGTCAAGTTACAGCTGAGTGCGATTCCGTTATTCATAGTGACAATATAGCAAGTGGTTTCGGGTGTGACTCAGTGAAGAAATTGGTTGATTTTAAGCACCGTTCGTAATTGCATTACTAGTTCTAGTAGGGAAGAAAGCAAAAGAAATTAACAGAAGGCTGGTGGAAGTTTACGGTACATCGTACGAAGTGAAATTTTGGACTAAGCCGTTTAAGCGGGGTATAGAGTCGATTGGCAATGACTCCCACAAGAAATATTCAAACAAGTTAAAGATCTAATAATGGTACAGACGAGTCGAAATTGGTCGTATAGTGGAAAAAATGGCCATAGCAAGTGACACAGTTTACTGAACAATTCAGGACAAATGGATGATGTCGCAGATCAGCACAAGGTAGATCTCTCGAAAAGCCACGATATTTTAGAAGAACGTCAGGGGTTATTATTGCCAAGAGAACTTGGAGCTGCTGCACAAGGACTCAGACGACGTTTACCAACGTGTCGGACTGTAAATCAAACGTGGGATCTATTATAAAAATCCCAAGTGAAAAAGTGAGTCTATACAATGGAAGCCTCGAATTTCACCAACCCCAAGAAATTTAGAGTGGAAAAAACGGCTGGGAAGGTGATGGCAACTCTGTTTTGGAATAAGCATGGAAAGTTCATGCCACACACCATTACACTTCTTCTTCTTCTTCGTCTTTAATTAGGCATTTGTCGCCTGTGATTCTTCACGCTTATTATGGTCCTTCGCGTGATGTTGAGATCCAACTTTCTCTCCATTTTTTCTATGGTCGCCCTGTATTACGTTTTCGTGCTGGTTTTAAGTCACTCGCTATTTGAATAAGTCTATCGTTTTCAACTCTTTCGACGTGGCTGTTCCATTCCTTTTTTCTGGGCTTTGTAAACTTTACAATGTTGTCTATATTACGTTACTGTATTACGTCTTCATTACGTATGTGGTCTAATCTTGTTTTTCCGATAATTGTTCTCAAGGTTCCCATTTCGGCTGTTCTCAAAAGTTGTTTTGTTTTAGCCGATTCTGTGCGGGTTTCGGCTCCGTATGTCATGATGGCTCTTACTATCGCTTTATACGACTTCACTTTGCTTTCTACTATCACATGTTTATGTTTCTATGTGACATCTCTTAAACAACCAGATATTGCTGAACTTTGCTTAACATGTTTCACTTCTTGGTTTACATTTCGATCACTTGTGATGAGAATTCCCAGATATTTAAAAGACATAACTTGTTCGATCGTATTCCTTTCAAATTCTACCTTACATCTTATAGGTTCCTTTGATATTGTCGTGGATTTAGTTTTGTCTGTTGAAACTGTCGTGTTATAGGTTTTTGCCACGGTAACAAACTGATGAAACATGTATTTAGTTTATCTTCTGTATCTGCGTTTAACACCGTGTCGTCAGCGTAGTTGATATCCTGGTAGTGCCTTGACTTTTTGTATTATTTTATCCATAAATACATTAAATAAGAGAGGGCTCAACTATCTGTAGTTAACTCTTTTTGCACTTTTATTATTTTTTTCGTGTTTGTGTTTAGATCGTTTATTAATGTTAGTAGATTTGGAGATACCTGTTTATTTCTAGGTATTTGCAATGCATCTTGTAGTTGAATCCGATCGAAGGCTTTCGTAAGGTCAACAAAACACACGAAAATCGGCTTGTTGAATTCAATGGCTTTCTCAACTACTTGTCGAACTATGAAAATAGCAGTTGTTGTTGAACGATTGTTACGGAAACCTTGCTGCTCCTCACTGTTTTCTATAAATGGTCAAATTTTTCGAGAACAGTTTTTCGGTTGAATTCAATAGTATAATATCTTTATAATATTCTGGCTTTCTCTTATCACCTTTTTAAAATAATGGAATTCATATACTAGTTTTCCAGTTGGTATTTTTCCTTGAGCCAATATAATTTGTTAAAGGTATGTAAGTTCTGTTCTGAGGTCACTTCCTCCATATTTCAATAGTTCGCTCTTAATTTCATCATGTTCAGGTGCTTTTTTTTATTCTTAAACTGGATATTGCCATTTTTACATCTTTATGTTTTATTTCTGATATATTTTCTTCATTTTCTGTTTGATCCATTATCGTTTGATTGTTACCTATGTTATTTTCTTTGTATAAGCATTCAAAATATTATTTCCATTGACATTTTGCAATTTTATTTGTTCTTATCATATCACTGATTTCATACTTTCTGTTTCTGAGCATCTTCCACACTCTTTTCTGTGACCCATACATATCTCGCTTAGTAAATACCTCCCAGTATTTTTCTTTTGTTTTTTTTATTTCTCTGTTAGCTAAATTTCTTTCTTGTATCTGTATTTCTCTGTCTTCTGGTCTTCTAAAATGTTCTATATTTCATATATGCATTTTTCTTTTTTTTATTTATTTCTTTAACTTCTTGTGTAAACCATACTTTATTATTTCTTGATGCGGCCATATTTACTTTTATTGTGCCATCTGCTTCTTCACCTGCCCCAAGAATGTTATTTTTTAACGCCAGCCATGCTTCGTCCACGGTGATGTTATTGACATTTTTATTAATTGGAATTGCTCTAATCTTTTGTGTTAAGCGATTGATGTATACTCTTTGTACCGTTTCGTCTTCCAATCACTCTGTATTTGGTGTTTCTATTTTCGCTGTTGCTTTCATTTTGTGTATGTGGTTTTGCATTCTTATTTTACACAATACTAAATCACTTTCGTTTCCAATATTGAATTTAAGGTTCGAACATCCAATATTTGACTTGGCTCAAATTGTTTATTAGTTATGGCATAGTCTATTACTGACTGCTGCCCTCTGGTATTGCTCCAAGTATATTTATATTGCCATTTATGGTTGTAGAAGGTATTATTTATTCTGAGACTGTTTTAACAGCAGAAGTCCACTAAGCAGGTCTCGATTACCGTTTTGTGCATTTTCATTGAAGCGCTGTTTAATCCCTGGAATAGGACCATTCCCCACACTTGCATTCAGATTACCCATGATTAAGATGTGATGGCTCATCGGTATTCTATCCAGTTGGCTTTGTAGGTCTTCATAGAATCACCTTCTTTCTTCTCTAGATTTATTGATGTAGTAGTAGTATGAAGATATGTTTGTCAACTATTTTTAGAGTTATTGTCAGTATGTTTTCGTTCATATAGTGAATGTCGTTGATGTTATGTTGAAAGCATTTATGCAGGAGCACATCTACACCAACAGTTGCTCTTTGATTTCTATTTTTTCCGCTGTACACCATAATGTAATCTGCAATCATCTTTGTTCCCTTTCCATTCTTCTCAGCTTCAGAGATACAACATATATCAATATTTTTTAGCTTATTTTATATAATTATTTCCTGGTCTTGTTGGTTCTAGGATGTGATGTCGCACGTTCTTAAAACCCAGATGTGCCTGTTGTACTATACGTAGTACACCGCAAACAAGTTGAATCCTGCACAGACATGCACTTGCAAACAAAGCTGCACCTGATATTGACATTCATTGCAAGTCTATCGTTGCGGTTGGACGCATTTAGTGAGGTTTTACAATAAAGGTTAAGAAAAAATTATTTTTTAAAAGTGCGTTTTTTTGAAATGGCAGATTACAATATCCGCTTTGCAAGGTAAGTTTGTTTTTTATTTTTTGTAATGCCAAAAACCAAGAAAATGTATCAAAAACAGCTATTAGAATGTCGACGGGCTTTGTTATAGTTAAAAACGAATTTGTATCAAACCTTCTTCCTGGTGTTTTTCCGCTTTTCTTTTTGGTGTACTATGTATAGTACACCAGGCATATATATGTCTATGACAATTCCCAATCTTTCAGAGGTTTTTCCTTGACTGAAGCACTTGCTATGCTAGAGGATGATCCTGAAGTGGCGGAAAAAGTAGAAAACATTGTTATCTTTCCCTCGGTCAACGCATGCGGTAATGTAACCGACGAGGATTCAGGAGCAGAAGATGATGTATCTATCAATAACTTGCCTGGTACACAATTACAAGCTCCAGCAGAACTTTTTTATAAAGTTGCTGAAGCAGATTCCTCTTCTGATGATGACAATATACCTCTGTCCCAATTACGCCAATTTCCTCAGCCGTCAACATCAGGAAAAAGGTCTGTGCCCAAGATAGTAAAGAAACGGAAACAGTATAGTTGGGCTAGAGAAGATCTCGTTGTTCCTACTGACGTCTTTGAAATTGACGAACATATGGAGGAAACCGGAGATACACCCATGGAATTATTTTCAAAATTTTTTGATAACGAACTGTGGGAGAAAATTCTGCGCGACACTAACAGATATATAAAACAGAAAAATAATTCTCAAAATGTATATCTGGAGGAAATAAAGAGTTTTGTCGGTGTGCTAATTCTAAGTGGATATGTAGTCGTACCTCGCAGAAGGATTTATTGGGAGCGTGAAAAAGATGGACGTAATGATCTGGTGGCAGAAGCTATTTCCAGGGATAAGTTTGAATTTATAGCATCACACATCCACGTTGCTGATAATGAGAATTTGAACCAAAATGACAAATTCGCCAAAGTACGACCACTTTTTGACCATTTGAACCAAAAATTTCTTCAACATGCTAAAATGGAAGAAATGCATTCTGGGGATGAAGCCATGATTCCATACTATGGCAGACATGGGTGCAAACAATACATTCATGGAAAACCTATTAGATACGGTTACAAGTTCTGGGTGGGTACAGATAAACTTGGTTACGTTAACTGGTTCGAGCCTTATCAAAGAGCGTCCACAAATATCAGTATCGAATACGCCGAATTTGGAGTAGGCGCAGGGGTTGTTTTGGAATATGCAGCAGCGCTGCGGAAAAAATGGAAGAAAAGTCGATTTCATCTGTTTTTCGATAATTTCTTGACTTCGCTTCCATTGATAGAAATGTTATCCGAAAAAAATTTCTACGCAACTGGAACAATGAGGGAGAACCGAATACCAGGAAATCCTCTTCTAAACTCAAAAATTATAAAAAAAGAGAACAGAGGGTATTATGATTACCAAAAAAGAGAAGATATCAACGTGATAGTAGTGAAATGGCATGATAACAACGTTGTAACTCTTTGTTCCAATTTCGCAGGCGTAGCTCCAGTTCACAATGTAAAGCGATACTCACAGAAGGAAAAAAAGAATATACAGGTAATACACTTTTACTCCTAATTGTTGGGACCAATGTATATATTTTTATGTTGTAGGTGGAGCAACCGCATCTAATACACCTGTACAACGCAAATATGGGAGGAGTTGATCGATCAGATCAGAATATCAGTCTGTATCGTGTTTCCACCAGAGGAAAAAAATGGTATTTCTGTCTAATAGCACATTGTATCGATTTGTCCATACACAACGCTTGGCAACTACACCGCAGAGCCGGAGGAATTTTAGATCAATTGGCTTTTAGGAGAAGAATTGCGAATCAATTACTAATCGAAAACAAGAAAAAATACTCTTATTCTAAAGGCCGGCCGTCAGCATCATCCTCAACGGAAGTACTATTGCGCCATGATCGAAAGGATCACTGGATTGTATCCCAGGAAAAACAAACAAGATGCGGTTTTTGTCATCAAAGAGCGACTACAAGATGTGTGAAATGCGACGTCGCAGTTCACGTAAACTGTTTTCTAGATTTTCATACCAACAAATAAATACCATTGACCGTACCTTATTTGACTAGTGTACTACCTATAGTACAGCCTGTATTTTTTTACCTATACGAATAAAATTTTCCAAACAACCTTGAATTGTCTTGCAATGAAGTATGTAATATAAATAACACAAAAAAAAATTTTTTGCTTCGGTACAAATGATTTAGGCATATCAGGGTTAATCTAAGTATGTTTTTCTTCTTATATTGCTTATCTCGTACCATATTTCCTGGCCAGGTCTTAACCGTTTTAGTCTGTCCATTTTTATTTCCGAGGCTTCCTTTGTTGTAATCCATTATTGCTTATTTGTTTTGTTGTTAATCCTTTGGCGAAAATATCTAAATCGTTACTCCTTAAACGTTGCCTGTTCGTATGTGTGGGTCTATGAGCAATAGTTCGTTTTACGGTGGGTAACCCTCCTCCTTTATCCGGGCTTGGGACCGGCAACAATATCCCGGAGTTACTTAATCCACCCATTAGATGCTGCAGGTGAAGTTTACTCCATTACTGGAGAAGGTTACACTAATACTTTGGCAGATTTACTGAAAATATTAACGAAAAGGGGCGTAGAAAACTCAAGTCGGGCTTTCTGGTGGTTCACGACAACGCACCAGTTCACGCATCACGGAAAACGCAACCTGCTATCCGCTCTTGTGACTTCAAATAGCTAAATCACCCACCCTACACTCCCGACTTTAGAGAAAGTTCCTTCATGGACAGCGCTTTTCAAGCAATGAGGGCGTGAAGGGAATTTTTTTGAAAGGTGATCACGTCGTTGGGGTGGTGGAACGAGTGCTATGAACTTCAGGGATGTACAGTGAAAAATTAAAAAGTTTCTATATATGCATTTATAATAATAGTAAACCACTTGTTCTTGTGTTAATTACTGGTTTAAGGCAGTTCACTTTAAGGGGAGTGGAAAATGTTTTCAAAAATACTTGTTCTATTTTATTTATAGGTTTATTTATTAAAGTGCGTACAAGTGCGGGCTTCTGCCAATAGGACATCAAATTTTAATTCAGCCTTATAAATTTGTCAACTGAAGCATAACGTTGCTTGAAAGTATAAAAGATTTAAAAAATTGTATAGTAATTTTAAGTCTTGTGGTTATATAGAATCTTGGAAGATTGATATAAACATAGTCTTGGAAGCAGACAGAGGACAATTTGTGAAATATACGAGAGCCCTGTCTAAGTGATTCACTCGATTTATATGGTGCGGCAAACCATTATGGGCTGTAACATCATCAGAGCAACTCGGAGTGTATTATCAGGAAGAAAATCCATGAGTAAATTGAAATTGGAGATAAAAGTGTTCGGGGGAAGTAAACACAGTTTGATGTTTAGATACATAAACACGATAATTTATGGCAATTATAGCTATTACCGGCGGCAAATCATTGATTTCTCACGTTCATAACGATATTTGCTACGCATGAGTCTGAACCAAAGCAGTTAGAGCGACGGGGGATTCGCAGGTCGTTCCGATCACATAAATTCCATAATCGGATCGCTGATCTGATCGGGTCGTTACCGCTTCCGTTTGCAGACTGAAAGTTATAGAATGGCGTATGAAATAATTAATTTATGCTTTTGTAATCACACAATAGCCCTTCATTAACAGCTGTATAGGGAATTTTGAATTTAGTGGTTACGCCATCATAAGCAAATTTCAAAACACTGTAAATTAACAGAACGGTGACAATTTTTATGCTGTTCTAATCCGGTAAGCATAAAACTCTCGCATGTATAAACTCAACAAAAATCAACGTTCTATAAAGTTTTTATAAGTATTTGTAACG
Source organism: Limonius californicus (assembly GCA_014611495.1). Lineage (NCBI taxonomy): Eukaryota > Metazoa > Arthropoda > Insecta > Coleoptera > Elateridae > Limonius > Limonius californicus. The sequence goes on along the minus strand of JABXWE010015841.1, from coordinate 33,244 downwards.
TTATTTAATTATTGTTGTTTATCTAGCCCCCTGTGTTTCTCTCTTTTCTTAAATTTATGTTCAAATTACCATCCATTTCCGTTTTCCTCTTGTCTCCCATTTTGGTCTTGTGTTTTCACCTTCTATCACTGTCGGTCTATTCTGCTTTAACTGGAATTTACTCCCTTTTTTTCCTCATATCTTCTTTACTTTTTGTTCTTTTATTCCTTTCGTGTATATTTTTATTGTTAAATTTTATTCTTGATTTTTTTATTTCCTTCTTAGTTTATCCTCATATTTACGCTGCCTCTGCATTTCTATTTCATCTGCATGATTTCTTTTCACGCCGTCTCTACATTATCCCTCGTGAACTGTTTTGCTCCTTCCACTGTCTGCCCTACGCCTTTTCTCTTCTAACTTTATTTTAGTTCACCAGTTGTTCATATTTTTTTAAACCTGATTGTTGAAATGTAATATAATCTAATAATCGGGTCATTACTAGAGAGCACACATTTCGCTACCACCACGAACATGCACCCATCACTACGGCGACTTCGGTGGTCATATAGTTTTCAAGATATGAAGGTCTGCCAGGAACATTATATTTCAGTGAATGTCCATCGCCTATAGTGGATTCAAGTATGGCGGTATAAAAAAATAACGAAACTAAAGAAAATAAGTTAATTATTAGTCACTATTTCCGCATATACTTTTTTTAGCTCCTGCCAGTTGCCACGGCCTTAAACGGAATAGTGACACATAATAGCTCAGAGAGAGAGTCTTTTTGTAAAATACACCGCGCTTAAATCTGATTCGGATCTGATTCGGAATAAACTCGTAATAAGTGAGGGTGCCAAAGGGAATATCACTAGATCCGGCACTGCTCAAGCTCCATGTTACTTTGAACGCCCAATACGAAGGTTGCGCGTGATGTAACTTACCTTTTCACGCAATTGTTCTTAATAAAAAAAATATGAATTTACTAGCCCCGTAAACAAAGGGGCGCAAAAATCACTCTCAGCAGCCCTTACAGGAATCTTCACATTACCTTTAACACCCAAAATGGTTAAATGATTATAATTTGGTTATAATTTTATTAAAAAAAGGTCACGTACAGGTGAACGCAAAACAATTAAATCTAAGCTAATAATCTTCTTCTTAAGGTGCCTATCCTCTGTGGATGTTGGCTATCACATTGGACCACATAATTTTGTTGACTGCTGATCTGAATATGGCGATGGAAGTCATACCAGTCCCTTGTCGCCGATTTTTTAACCAGGATATTCTCCTACGTCCGGGGCCTCTTTTTCCCTCTATCTTCCGTTGCAATATTAACTGAACCAACCGGTACTTTTCGTTTCGCATTACATGACAGAAATATGGCAGCGTTTTGACCTTAACTGTTGTCACAATTTCTAGATCTTTTGCATTCGTTGGATAACTGTAGTATTTGTAATGCAATGAGTCCAGGAAATTCTGAGCAAGCGACGATAGCACCACATCGCAAAAGCCTTCAAACGTTTCATTGGTGCTTCCGTAAGAGTCCATGTTTCCACACTGTACATCAGAGTGAAGAAGACGTAGCATCTGAGGACTCGGTTTCGAGTGTTAATATTTAGTTTTAGGTTACATAATACTTTTCTGAGGCTATTAAAAACCGTTCTAGGTTTTTCAATTCGGCCTCTCATTTCCTGTGAATAGTCCCAATCTTTATTGAGATTGCAACCTAAATACCTATGTTATTTTATTAGCTATTTCGAGAATATCATGGTTTACCAAAAATTAGTGTTGCGTGTTGTCATTTTTACTCACAACCAGAATCTGGATCTTCTTACAGTTTAGCTTCATCTGTATTTGTTACATGTCGCTACTACTAGGTCAATTAGGCTTTGTAGTCCTTCAGCGCTGTCGGCAAGTAACACCGTGTCATCCGCGTATCTCAAATTGTTCAACACCTCTCCATTAAGCTAATAATACCTGAAAAAAAAAATAGCCTGCAGAAAGGTCTTGTCCACGCAGTAGTTTCTTATATTGGTAAAGCTCTTCGAATAACACATACAAAATATAAAGTGATTGCACAGGATTGCACAATGAACGGCGTCATCTCAGGAGGGGGGCCTCGGTAAAGTAACTGGAACAGCTGAAGCATGGCTAACAGAGGTTTTAAAAATGTACTTTTGTCAATGGAAAATTTGCTCTTCAGGAGGTGTGTAAAGCTTAAGTCAGTCCCTGGCTCTAGTGCTGGAGTTCTTACAGTTACTTGCTTGCACATTTTGGCATATTTTTCAATATTGCTTCGGACGTACCGTGAATGGTACCGCACAAAGCGAAAGTAATTACGTAATAGGTAAACTACACCCAATCGGACACCCGAGGGTAATTTTAAATCTAGGTAACACTCAGGCCGAGAGCTGGAGCCTGACTTCTGTCTGTTCCCCGCATTTAACAGTGTGAAGACTCGGATTAATGCTGCCTTTGCAAAAAGATATATAAACGTCGCGTATACAGGGTGGATTCAATAAAAGCGGCCGAACCTCACACAGTCCACTCCCTAATGTAAACCTTTTCCTTCTTTTTCCATGACCCTCGGTTTTGCAAAGTTTGCATGCAGTTTCTACACACTATTTTCCTTACAAAGTCTACCTGTCTTGCGGGTGGTCTTCCTACACTTCTCTTTGTTTGCCATGGTCTACATCTAACAAGTCTTGACATCCAGCGCTTTCTCTTCTCTCTGAAAACGTGTCCAGCCCACTGCGATCTTTCAACTTCTACTTTTATTCACCACGTTGTAGACCACTTTTTAATCGATTCCTTCGTCTACATATGTTCCTCCTCATTTACCCTTTTATTTACCTTATTAAAAGCCCATTTCCCTTCTATTATTATTATTTTCTGTTTTATTTTTACTTCTGTTTCTTTCTCAATGGTAACTCGGGACCCTTTGCCCGGCAGCCTAGCACGGGGGATGGCATTGGACCGCAAAGAAAGTTTCAAAGTCGCTACAAATAGGCTTATTAAGTTTATTTGGTAAATATGCATGGTTCATACCCGCTCTTAGTTCGCACTTTTGAAAACAAAACAAGGAAAAACAAGTTGTTTGGATCAGATTATGTGTTAGGCGGTTTACATCATCGGGTAAATTCTACTAGAATTCCGTCGTGAACGGTGCCAGAGGCAAGCACACTTCCCGACGCGGTACCTGCGTGGAGCTAAAAATAGATTGCAATACAGTCCACCCCAAAAGTTCCGGTGCATATTTCAAATAGACTAAAAAACAAAACAATTGTGGGGGCAATCCATAGAGTGCAAGTGCGCGTATATCCACCGGAGAACGGAAGAGAGAGGACCACTGTCGCCTCTACAGGGTGTACCATCAGGAGGGGACGGACCAGCGCTCGCCACCGACCAAAATAACACCAAGGGCGCATTAAAAGCTAAGTGTCTCAGGCCTACGTAGGCCTGGTAGTCAGTAGCAGTAGTTGGTAGCACTGGTATTCTAATAGAAAACGAGAAAAGGGAGGGACGCGCTTTGCAACTGTAATCTCCTCTAATCCGAAGGAGGTGTATTAGGGTCTAACGCATAATGGCATAACGGTTTCGGCTACGTACTCAACACCCATTGATGCGTAGGTTACTAACTACCCGGTGTTGCAGCAGCGGTGTCTTGCGGTATACATTGCAGACATGCTAACGTTCTGCAATGCCCCACCCGATCCCACCCTATCCCGTAACTTCCTACCCACCTACTGGCATGGGGTGGGCCTGGCGTATCCAGGATCGACCTTCGAGTCAGCTCCATCTCAGATGATGATGATGTTGATGATGTTTCTTTCTCAATGGTAACTCCATTTCACCATTTAATTTGTGTATTTTCTCTCCTCGAAATATTCGTTTTGCATTTCTAATATTACTGCAGCACTTGGTATCTTTTCTTACTACTATTTCAGACTTTCTTTATGCTCATTTTTTATCACACCTTAATTTATCTGTAGTACACCGAAAACTTTATTTTTAAAGTGTATTATTAATAACAAGCGATCAAACAGTTTTCAATTTAGGGTTGGCTGTGAGTGCTACAAAGCATGTCGTAGCTGTCCTGTAAGATACCGGCCCTACCTTGTGTTTATTTCTTCGAAAATAAAGACAAGCAAAGTAAGAACCATTTTTAAATCACATTAAAATAAACACTCTCAGTCAACAACATCAAACAAATTACAACAACCAGATTAAACACATTCTGACAGGCTAGTGAATTATTGTAATTTTGCAGTTATTTAAATTGGCTTTTGTTTATAGTTCAATCTCTATCTTTATCGTTCTTTACATTATACTACATTTTCCTATTTTCTTTTTGGCGTTAGTCTGCGTCTGTTATGTATTATCGCATCTTTTATATTTTCAGAATGCACTCGCTTCTATCCTGCTTTTTGTTTCTTTTTATGTATATTTATGTTATTGGATTCCCTAGTCTACGGGTGTAAGTCTTTTGTACTTTTCGTCTCTCTCTGCCCTATGTCCACACTTGTCAGTCTACTGCCATTTTCATTATCTTTTATGGCTTTTCTTTGCTTGACATTATTTTGTACAGTCTTTACTATTTCGATAATGTTTATCAAATTTGTTACAATGTTTAGCCTTCTTGTAAATCTTCAACGTGATCGCTACAAAAACAAGTCATCATAAGTATTTTTTCAAAACTAGCTCGACGATATTTGGTCCATGCAAAGTATTATTTTCGAATGTTAGAAAAAATTTCTTTGTTGACTGAATCATATTACGAACAATTGACACTAACAAAATTAGCAAACCATAGACGGTGTTAACAGTAATATCCTTAGGCCGAGGTAATGGGAACCCCGCAGACAAAACCATGTTATTGTAAGCGCATTTTCCCCCTGAAAACGCCCAGAATTAGCTATTATCCATTAACTACTTCTAAAGGGAATTTACGAAAAATCAGCGGCCAACAAACAACACGTCCCCTGTACTGCTTGCTAATAATTAAAATGCCTTCTTTTGCAAATCTTATTTTAAAAAAAGAATTTTCAATTATTTGTGTAAAACCACATGAAATTTTAAACATTTTTCAACGCGTCAAATCGAGACATCAAGAAAAGAACTCTCAGTTATATTTCGGACTGCTGGTTTTATCGAAGGGTCCAGCTCCATCATGTCCTGTGCCCTAGAGAGTAGCACCGGTCAAGCGTCACCCGTAGACGGACGCAGCGAAGGGGATGAATCACGTCCCTAGCACGGCTCACGCCTAGACGCCCTAAATAATGGGAACCCCCGAAACAACCCCAAACAACTGGGCAATAACCACCCTCTAAATATGCTTACACCGCACCTTGTGATACATCTGCAGGTCATAAAATTTCTGGAACTATGATCGTGTCCTGGATTAATTAACTAAATAGGGCCACTGTTTAGGTCTAGCCCTGCTTTAGGGTAAATTTCAAATAAAATATATGATATCGGTGTTGGCAATCAAACGGTGTATGAACTCGTGACTTGTAATACAAATGGATAGGATTTATGGGTGCGTTTATGGAATAACGAGCCTAAATGAAACTTTTTAAGTGATGCCTTTATGTATCACAGAGTAGGCCGTGCCAAGGGAAAGACAGAACCGTATTAAGGTTGTTATCCATTGCTACGTTTTCTCTCTGGTTTTCGCTAAATTTGTATTATTGTAGTCTTATACTAAAAGTAGCCAAGAACAGTGAACTCCAGATGTCTAATTTACCATTAAATCTGGAGGTATAATCAAAATGTTTGCACATAGAAACTTAAAGATTATTAATATAGGATCTAAAAAGCGTATTATAACGGGATACATTAATATTAAATTGTAATGCTCGAAAAACAGTTAAACAAATTGCTCCTGAAAAAATGCGGCTACAGTTTGAAAATCTGAAACGAGTCTCATAATGGCTGCTAGTTTGTGCAGATCGCTTGAAAAACTGTGGTAAAATGAGGCAATAGCTTTGCATTGTTCAGAAAAATTCCGCGCTCAGTGAAATTGAAACAAAAATCAATCTTCTGAAAAACCCGAACTCTAATCTGAAAATATTAAGGTAACCCATATCAATATTTGCATCTGTACACTAAAAAATGTTTGCCAGTCGTTTAGAAAATTTGACGTGGAAGAAAATAATAATAATACCGACAAATCTAGGGCTTGGAAAATTGTAAACAAATAATCCTCACTACTGTTGACATCTAAAAACTGTAACAATCATTATTCATAATTCTAGAAAATTTGTCATGGATAGAGAAAATAATATCAGACCTTAGTAAAACTAAAACATACAGGAGTCTGCCAAAACGCATCAGATTGATATCTCGATTATTTTAAACAGTACCTAGTCAAATATTTTTGGACAAATTACAATAGGCGGGTGCGCCCTATATATAGGCGCTAAATATTTTTTTATATTCCAACGAGGTTGAATAATTTTTAGAAACTGCGTATTAAAATATTTTTTTTTAAATTGATATATTGCTTCAAATCAGTTCGGTATTAAACTAAAACGTAATTTTTTAAATAAATCTACCAGGAAATCACATAACGGGAAACAAAGTTTCGCCGATGCTGTTTTCCCTGATAGGTACATTAAATGCGGAATTTCGCAGTTATATATTGGTTCGTGTAACCTATTGTCGATTGTGGTCATTATAACTTTAATTTGTTTAGTTTAAATTAATTTATAAAATAATTAGAAAATCCAGTTCACGGTGTGTCAGTCATATAAATGAAAATGACGTCTAAGAATGAGCGTACCACTTATGCTTTTGAAGGGTTACTAATGGCAATTTGTCTAGCATATCTTCTAAATTTGTTTGAAAAAATGGAGATGTCCAGGACCATCTAAATGTTCATCGATAAAAGATGGACCCAGAACCGCATCATCTAAAAGGCCTGCCCATACGTCCAAAGAATATACATTCCCGAATTTGTAAATAAAGACTCATCAGTCCATAATATTTTTCTAGAAAGATATGGATCTTACTGCGGTTTTCCGCATATGAATAATCAATACCACACTCTTGAGACATTTTTCGGTTAGAGTTCTCTAGATCAATCGCTAATTGAGCCAGCTCATTCACTTCATTAGCAATAATTCCTTTTCTATACGGCCCTCGCGGTTTTCTAAACCTGCCACAAACAGCCAAGTTTCTTGAAAGCCTTGCTAACATTGTTCGGTAGGCTAGCGGTCTCTCTGGATATAAATTTGCATAATTTTCAGACGCAAAAATAGAACCTCTATTGCTGTGAATGTAGACATAGTGCATATCCTGCTTTTGTTCATCGGTGAACATCTTCACAATTACAAAACACTATAAAGAAACTCGACACTTAAACCCAATCTGCGCTAACCACTACACTACACTAGACTTCTGGAAACGTTGAAAATATCTTGAAGAAGACACTATGGGTTGCAGATAAAGAATCTGTAAATCAGGTAATGTTGTCCGTAGTAGAAAATCCTAAAGACGCCCTGCGGGAAAGGACAGTAGTACTGCCAAATAATGTATGTAAGGATGCAGTTGCAAAAATGGTAAAAGCAAACAACTTTCGCCGTTACAAACTCAAATTCACTCATACCCTAAAACCAGGACAGTTTGAGCAACGATTGGAATTTTATTCTCAGTCCAAGGAGAGTTAGAAGATAGGCATTTATGGCAAGACGTTTAATTCGCTCTGACGAATACAACATTTACTTCTAATAGGACAAGTGAAAGGCTACAGCTGTGCTACCAACAGGATGGCGAACCACGTCACATTATGTGGTATACTACATCATACCACCAAACTACATTTAATGGAATATTAATAGACAGATGCTAGGAGATTTCTTGGTCTCCAGACATCACCCTTCTAGATTTGTTTTATGGGGTTACACAAAAAAGAAGGTATGCTTACAAAGGTCATTTCAAAATGTTAAACATTTGGAGAGGATAATTAGGAAAACGATTTACGGTATAGTAAAAGAATTTTCTAGAAGAAGGGCTGTCTGCATGGAAAAGATGATAGATAGGTCGAGACACTTGTGCAGTGAGGTAAACGCTAATGCGAATTATCGTTCCAATTATTTATTTTTTTATTTATTTATTTATTAATAATAATTTACAGGACATCAACAACATTAGCTATTAGCCCTGGGACCTGTGAATTTATATTTTGTTGGATAGACCTGTGAGTTTTAGATAGCATGTATGTAGTACGTATTTTGCAAAATAAATGTTAATATTATTTTTATTATCAAAACGATTTTTTAAGTGAAATAGGAAAACTTTTTTTTAATAAGTTCATGAATCTAAATTTAAACATTATTCTCTTTATGCTTCTTCAGTAAAAAGATCACAAAAGGTTGCTATTTCACAAATGTGAATAACTTTTTATTGTCGGTAACTTTCCTAAATATCATTATCTGTAATCATCAAAAATAAGGGTACTTTATTCTTAAGCCGAATTATTACGTTTTGGTCTTGTGAGGTTCGTCCGTTTTATTGAATGCACGCTGTATACGCGACATTATTTAGATTTCTGTAAACGCAGCAAATCCGAGTCTTCACACTGTTAACTGCGGGGAGAAGACAGAAGTCAGGCTCCAGCTCTCGACCTGAGTGTTACGTAGATTTAAAATTACCCCCCGGGCGTCCGAATCAGTGTAATTTACCAATAGGAAATTACTTGTGAGGTACCATTCACGGTACATTCGAAAAAGGGGAATATTTGGTTTTCCAAAAATCCCGAAAATATCGCTTAAAGTGCCGATTTGGGAAATTTCGTCGTATGACGTAATATTGAAAAATCTGCCGAAAGCAAGTGGTTTCGAGAGCAGCAACCGTAAAAACTGCACCACTCTACACTCAGGGACTGACTCAAGCTTATATCACCCTGAAGGACCAATTTTTCATCAAAGTAGGTACATTTTCAAAAACCTTTGTTAGCCACGCTCCAGCTGTTCCATTCAGTTTACAGACGGGTAGGCCCCTGAGACGACGCCGTTTATTGTGCAATCCGTTGGAATCAGCTTAGAATTGTCTAAGCTTTATTCCAAGACTTTTTAGCAATATAAGAATACACTGCGTGTACAAGGCCTTTTTGAAGTATCTTTTTTCGGGTATTAACATAGATTTAATTGGTTTGGGGTTTACCTGTGCGTGACCCCTTGTTTAATATTAAGATTGTTCGTTTCAAACTGTATTTGTTCTTGTTTTCAATAATGTTTATCTTTGTACATTATTAAATTATAATCATTTAACCATTTTGCATGTATTTTTGTAAGCCTTTTTTTATTTTAATTAAATTTTTTTAAACTCTACTCTATTTTATTTTGATCTCGGTTAAAAGCAATGTGAACATTCCTGTACGGGCAGCTGAGAGTGATTGTTGCGTCCCTTTGTTTAGGGGGCTTGTAAATTCGCATTTCTTTTAGAAAGAACTGCGTGAGAAGGTAAGTTCCATCACGCACAACCTTCTAATTGGCCGTTCAAAGTAACGTGGAGCTTGAGCAGTGCCGGATCTAGTGATATTCCCGTTGGCTGCCTGACTTTATCCCGAATTTCATCAGATTTAAGCGTGGTGTATAGTTATAATTTAAAAATACTATTAAAAAGTAATTAGTGATTTTCAAAAATTGTCGTCGAAAGAAGATCTAATAAGGAAAGTAACACTCAGATAATTGGACTAAATTTAAAAAGTTAAAGAAGATTTAATGCTCTGAAGAACGACAACAAAGCTTCAATAAATTCCAGTAATTAATTAAAATCTAAAATAGCATTCATATTGGAAATTGTGTTTTTGGTAAATGAAGAAGAAATTAAAACAGTCTCCTCTTGGTAAGTTGAGGTGACTTGTTTCAAGTTGCTGTTATATCTAAGAACGTTTTCCTCTAGACTTGTCAGTTAGAATCTATAAAATGTTACCTTAAGTTTTCTGAAACTAGTTTTGAAACTGTAACTTATTTGGCCTGGCAAAATAAAATGTGAATGAAACTAATACCATTAGAAGATAGGATATATCTTGATGGAAAAGTTGTTTGGAAATTATAATCATATTAGTGAAACTTAATGTTTAACGCCGTAAGTCTCGAGTTCTATAATAAGGCCTTGTCGCTCCATTAGAAAAGACAAAAAGTGCATTATTCATTTATTCTGTTTGCAGAGCTAACCGGGCATTTCGTTCACCCACGTATTGGCTTTTTGCCAACTGCTAATGGATTTGATGTTCCCAGTACAGTTTCGAAATTTCAAAGTATGGAATTTTCGAATGTTATTCGATTTTACTTAACTCTCGTGTGGGCTTATTACTAGGAATTTTAGTTTAATTCTAGTAGAGTAAATGATAGAAAAAAACAGCTTTCCCGCAACTAAGTATTTCGGTGCCGCTGATTTCTCGAGGGAGCCCAGCTTAAAACTGGGTTAAACTGTGACGCATTTACAAATGACGAGCCGTTTGGCAAAGTTGGATGCTCATATCATTGCACAAATTGAAATACTCGTAGTTGGGCATCTATATTCATCATTTTTAACGTCCGTTTAAGACAGATGCTCTTTTCCAACTTGCCAGATATGCATTTATACTTATTATTAGTTCTACTCGCTTGCCAACTCTTCAGAGAAACGAGTTTGTAGCTAAATGACAATAGGGCGCTGAGATCGTCGACTTACCGATGCCGAATTAAATTTTCATGCCGAGCGGATAATGAAGCTGTTCCACTAACAATTTGCCTACAATAATCGCCAGGATATTCATATAATCGACTGAAAATATCTGTAAAGGTTTCAGTCTAATCATGCTAGTTAATTGATCGAACTTGTAGCTCAAATTCAACGACCTGATCGTTACTTACCATTGACAGATTTTCCGTTTATGGATCGTAATTATTATTAAATAGACATTTATCAATCTAAAATTTAAAATTGCCATTATTGTAAAGCCGAGAACGTGATTTGCAAGCTATAGAAATAGACGGAATGTAATTCTTGAAATAGTTGCAGACGATAATAACTGTTTGATGTCTGCTTTTAGACCGGTATGTCTCACTATATTAAATTCCTTCAGGTAATAAAACTGTAGACTGATAAAGATTTTATTAAAACTTATAGCATTTACATACACTTGAAAGCAGTCGATTTAACCAGAAGTGACGTCCACATTTTCATGTTTGGAAAATGAAATAACTGTCGTAATTCTCCTTACAACAATGTATAGTTGTTTAAGTTTGATACGATATCTGTCAAAAATTCAATAAACCTCGAATCATATACATTTATTTATGGAAATCGTTATCTAAATTTGCAATAGTAACAAGCAAACAATGTAAAAAGTTGTTTCATCATCATCATCATCATCATCTGCGCCGTTTAGACCCTTACGTTCTATTCTCACTCGATGGTCCATCTTCTTCCCGATCTTCCTACATCTATCTTTGCTTTTGGTGTATATTCAGTCGCCGTCCTTGGAAGGCGCTCTTTATTCATTCCATCTACATATTGTTTCAAATTATTTTTGTACTGTTTTGTTTTATCACATAAAGTAACGATATGTAATTCATCTTTTATAGAGTATCCAGTCTTGTACAACCGTTTGCTGACCTTAATCTTAAAATAATGTATGTGATTAATTATAGAAAGTTTAAATTGCAGTTAAAGATTCTGTAAATACATTTGTCCACCGATTTATAAAAATGTATTCCACGATCAACGCATAGACATTCCCGCGAAATACAAACTATTGGCTCTGAATGCGATTTAGCATTTTCAAACCCTTAAACTGTTATTTATTCCCCATATATGGTTTTTATTGGCTTAGTTTTGAGCGAATCCACGTGCAGATGTGCATTTCTCAGGATTAGAAGTCCCCGCGGGAATGTCGCATATGTTACCGCCATTATACATCCATGCACAACAATCACGCCAGAAATCTTTTCATAAAACTGCATATAAAAGTTTGTTCAGTTAAATCCCTTGCATGTTCGTGTCTCCCTGTCAGAGCAAGATTATGGCAAGAATGGCACTCGTTATAACAATGCAATTTATGGGGATACTAAAGAAGCACGCTCGTAATATACTGAGTTATATTATAGTCTGGTCGTTTCAGTTTCAAACCGCATCGTTATAACTATTAAGAGTGTAGAAGTACCTGAAATATGCCATAAACAAGAAACTGACGTAGTAATTGAGAAATTATGATTTTCCAGGAGCTTGTGGTAATCTCACGTTGTTCAACGTATTTTAGGTAAAATCTTACTGTATACACTACAGTTAGGAGCAGCCGGATCCAAACCTGTCTAGCTCAACATATTTTCAATCCAGCATGAAAAATGTAACTTTTAAGTTAATTCCAGCAAATTAACGAAAATGTAACATAGTTCACCTCAGCATGAGGGCAGAACTTGTAGATATCAGTCCAAGTAATCCATGTGGCCCAAGTAAAAATATATTACCAATTCAATTCGAAATACGGATAGTATTGAAAAGATCTACTTAAACTGAACGAAGAAACCCAGGTTCCTCCGAAATAGTCCGAAAGATTGAATACCATTTAAGGGACTTAGGTACTCCAGATAAACGACCGGGCTCATGTAATAGTTCACTTTCAATTTCATATTACAGATGAAGACAAGGCTCAATTAATGAATAATGGAAAAGTGAGTAGTATTTAAGGAGCCAATATTACAATTTACTTACGTCTTAGACCACATCGTCATTTGGGTACTACACCCAGCATTATCAGGTAAGGCCCGACCTATAGCTTGTCTGCCTTTACAAGTATTTGCTCTAGAAGTTTGAACAATATTTGTTCGTATGCCCTGCCTGTCTAAACAGGGCCTTGTCTTAGATTATTTAAACCTTGGGGCGGACAAGGATTTGATCTTAATGTATTTTAGAACAGGTGTTCTATTCACTTAGAAGATGCAAGCTGCAAGAACTTGCGAAACGTTAGTTTGTATGGGTTCACAAACAGCTAACAGGCATAAGCCGATTCAATATTATTGTCCTGGCAAACAAAATACATTAAGATCAAATCCTTGTCTGCCCCAAGTTATTAATAATCTAAGCATACGGCCCTGTTTAGGCAGGCACAGCCTACGAACAAATATTGCTGAAACTTCTAGAGCAAATAATGCTGGGTGTAGTTCCCAAATGACGACGAGGTCTAAGCCGAAAGTAAACTAGAAGTCGAATCAAATGTTTACTTCCTTCAGTTCATCACAATGAGTGAATGAGTAGATTCTCAGATGAACTAAAACCGTTTAATCGTTGAGTTCTTTCAACTTATTGTAAGGTACCGATCAAAAGTGTTACGTCAGATGAAGTAAGAGGTTTTATTGATAGTTCGCTTTTTACAAATGATTGGGAAAACAATTACTCTTTAAAGAAGTTAGTCCAGAAGCAGTTAATGTCAAAAAAAGCGGTATACTACTGTAATGGCAACAAAATTTATTATTTAAGTTTCACTCTAGCAACGTTTCTCAACCCGGGTTCCGTGAGAAATAGTGATGAATGTGACCTTATATCTTTTGTAAGATTTGTCCAAGATCCTCAAGGAAATTCAACTAAACTTTATCTATTGCAAAAAATTGCCTGTGACAAGGAAAAGAAGCTGTGATGGGCTAGAAGTCAGCGCGTTAGACCTGCAAGCCTGGGGTTCAAGTAATTTTACCGAAACTTTGGATTTTTAACGGTCGCTCTCCCTCGTAAGGCAATGGCAAACCAGCGAGGTATCCTGCCTAGTAACTAATTCCTGGTGTGAAATGTTTACACTTCCCATGATTTGACCCACGTTAAGTTGTAGGTTCCTTATGTCTGTGGTACTTCAAAACGTGCAACAGAAGTCATAGGTCAGAAGATCTCTACGTCTCGTAAAAGAAAAGCACTTGAAGAAAAAGTAGAAGCAAAGGAATAAGCATATTTAATATTTCGTCCTGTGTGACGTTCGCTTTTATAGAACGCACCCTATATGCGCGACGTTATTTAGATTTCTGTAAACGTAGCTTTAATCCGAGTCTTCACACGGTTAAGTGCAGGGAAAAGACGGAAGTCAGGCTCCATCTCTCGACCTGAGTGTTACGCAGATTTAAAATTACCCCCGGGCGTTCGAATCAGTGTAATTTACCAATACGTAATTACTTTCGGTTTTTGTGGTACCATTCGCGGCACGTCCGAAAAATGGGAATATTCGGTTTCCCAAAAATCCGGAAAATATCGCTTAAAGTACCGATTTGGGAAATTTCGTTGTATGACGCAATATTGAAAAATCTACCAAAAGCAAGGTTTCGAGAGAAGCAACTGTAAAAACTCCACCACTACACCCAGGGACTGACTTAAACTGTACACCCCATAAGGGGCCAATTTGCCATCGAAAGAGATAAATTTTTAAAACCTTTGTTAACCACGCTTCAGCTGTTCCATTCCGTTTACCGGCGGGGAGGCCACCGGAAACGCACGCCATTGAAGTGAAATTTCGCGCAATGAGCTTATCTGTCATATGTTCTATTTGAAGATTTTTTAGCGATATAAGAAAATACTGCTTGTACAAGGCCTTTTTGCAGTATCTTTTTTCTGGTACTATTTATTAACTTAGATTTAATTGTTTTGGAGTTCACCTGTGTGTGATCTGGTTTAATATTAAATTTGTTCGATTTATACTGTATATTTTTAATAATGTTTATCTTTGTTCGTTACCAATACCAAAAAGTAAGCCCGTGGCATATAATTAACGGATTCGTACGCCTGAATGTCACACTTCATATCTGGAAACAGAAGGTCTCCTCTGGAAGGACTGTGTTGGTGTGTGTACTGAGAAAATATACTGTCTTTAAGCAACAAGATTGTTGAAATTAAAAAATAATTGAAATTTGGAAAAAATCATGTTGCAGAAAGGAATATTGAGATGTTTTAACCTCAAGTGTAGCTAAAAGTAAAGAAGATTATCAGTAAACTTCAAGTGCTATTGAAACCTACCTGGAAAAATCGTTGATTAGAAGCGGATATTATTTTACTTTATCTTACGTTCTGAATTCAATGGACCAAATGGTATATTTAAATTTTCCTCTATGAACGAAGAGACAAATTAGTGGGTAACTTCTTCTAACACTCCAAGAAAGGAGATGATTACCTACCATTTAAGGAATTTTCTGCACATCATGCGGAAAGCCCTATTAATGTGTTACATCCTTTAGCTTATTGTGAAAAAAACGTATGGTAGTGCAGCAAGTAGCTCCAGTAAAACGAAGATACCCAATCAGTTATTTGCTTCTTTTAATCTATCTGAAAAATCCTTCCACGTGCAGTAACAGGTCAAATTATCAACGCATTCCACCAGTTTTACGAGAAAAGAATATTTTTTAAGTTAATAGGTATTATTTAAAAGAGATTTTCCAAAAGAAAAATTAATGGATAACTTCTTCCCTTTCATGTCAAAAGGAAGTGGATTTCAAACGAAACACTGGCCGACTTAGTGGCTTGCTTCTTCGAATTTAGCGAGAAAAGAGTCACTATTTAAATGAATCCCTCTAAAGTCTAAATGAATCAAATCAAATCTACGGCCCCGTCTTCCAATTTAGTCGGAAACAAATATTATTAGTTAAGGACGTATTTCATTCAATTAATCCAATTCAATGCTTGATTCACAAATTTATCCATAAAATATGTTTACGTTTTCTAATCGATGACGAGAAATGCAATGTTTGATATGCTGATTCCAGATAAAGTACTGCACGAATTAGCGGGTTGCTTGCTTCCAATCATACAAAAAAGAATTAGAGTCCTCTTTGATGACCAATTCATCTAGAAAAGAAGATTAATATGTAATGGAGATACGGCAGACAAACAAAAAAGCCCAATAATTAATGGTTTAGTTCGGCTATTATAACCAAAAACAATGATTACTTTTTTAACAAGTTATTTCAGATGAATCAAAACATGCAAAAATAGACATTTCTTCCAAATAAATAGCGAGGTATAGTCAGTGGCATTTTCGTATAAGTAACTGAGAAGATATTATTATTCCAGGCATATCTTGTTCGAGTACTTTGGCTCTTACAAAACCTACCAATGTTGTCTCTTATGTATGCGTCGTGCGTGTAAAGTACCACTGATATAGAGGACCGACAGCTTAACGTGGGCTCGGAACCGCAGAAATTGTAAACTCTTCTACTCCAGAGAAGATTTACTAGGCAAAACATCTGGTTGGTTTTATATTGCCTTGCAGGGAAGAACGGCCGTTGAACATCCAATGTTCCGGTAGTAGGAAATGAACCCCAGACTTTTAGCGTGGAAATCTAAAGCGCTTACTTCTAGCTCATGAGCGCCTCTCGCAATTGTTTAGTCCTTCCAATTCACCAAAACATAAAACTTTTTATCTAAGGACGTTACAACAAATAAGTCAAGGAAGCCTAATTAATGGTTTATTTTTTTGAGAAAAATGCTTTGCTATTTAACGAATTTACTTCAAATAAACCAAAAACCTCAATAAATTGTTCAATTCTTCAAATTTATCAAACATAGTTATTAGTTAAGAAAGTTTCTTTAGATACTCCAGATTACTATTTCCAATTAATTCAAAAGAGGGGCCTTGGGGGAGCAGTGCGAATACGCGCTGCCACTCGAGGTCACGGCGAAATTCGGTCCGATCAGTCCGCACCCCTCTGAAGTAATGCGACAGCAGTTCGGGGGGGAGGGGGGCGGTAGTATAAATGCATGAGAATAAAAGTTAATTCAAAAGAAAATTTAAGAAATTTACTTCAAATAAATCAAACATGCGCAATGATTCAATTTGTCGGCCTTATCTTGATAAAGGAGTAGCCTTCAACCGAGTTATTTCAAGTGGCCGACAAGATCAAATGAGTAAGTAATATTTTTCAATCTAAGCATAAACAAAGTAAGCTTTAATGTGCTGGTGCGCCATTGTGTTGATATGTGTTGCATGCCTTATCTTCTGTTTAAATGAATACCTTCATCTGATTTTGGTAATTCGTTTCTCTAATTTTACAACAGACAATTCATTTATTCTTTACTACAGTTTATTTCAACACAAGTGGAATAAAAAACAAAATCAATAACGGCGAGACAAAGAAACCTTTAACAGATCGAAACGAATCCAAGTGGTGACCTGCGGTTTCCCACGAATCACGATTGTTTACTTGAATTTTTATTTTGAACAAGTCATCGTATAGACAGATAATGACTTCATCATGAGATACCGAAGTACTTCATCCCGGTCAGTTGCTTCTTTACAACATTATTGATCCTCTTTCCCCATAAGCTTCGAAACATACGCTTTTCTTCGTTGACGGAGTTTTCTGTGGGATGGAGGCGTAGTTCGATTGAGCAGATCGGCGGTCACGATCCGCTGCACGTCATTTCAAAAATTATAGTGTTGGGCATAAAATGCGTATATAATTTGCAACTGCATTGCTTTTTGCCGTTTCACCTGACTGTTTTATGTTTTTTGTTTTATTCCAGGAACTATTTGATTTCAATAATAATGTTATTACGCTTTTGGGCCGATCATGCACACTTCGTTTTAATCAGGTTTAGTTTGTAATGTAGTGGAATATTCCCCGCAAATAGCTTTATTTAACGCATCATTTCCATTGTAACGTCGCCGACGTGATTAATTACATTCGTAAATAGCCCAGATGATTAGTTTTAGTTTTTTCTCGGCTACGGAATGATTATTCTAAAATTCTCATGTGTGAACCGAGAAACTTCCTGCTTTTTATTTTTAAACGTTTAAAATTCTGAAATGAGGGCCTCACAAATGTTAGTTATATCTTGACGCCAATAAGATGCCGAAAAGGTTGGACATTGAACGGCTTTTGAAACGTACAAACAATATTACAAGTATTTACGGAATTGCATTTTAAGTTTCCAAATACATTTGAATAAAACTCTGGGTTCCTATTATTAAATAAACTTTGGAAAACCCCTTAGCAACATGATATTTAGATCACCTAAATACGTATTTCGGCAAGTAAGCTGCCATCGTCAGTAGGAACCTAAACTAACTAAAGTAAGCCAGCAATTGAAGTCTAATGCTGATAATTTAATAAATAAAGGCTTTAGTACTAAATCCTCGTTAGGGTTCGTTATGCCTATCCGGTTAAGGAATTATTTTCAACAAATGACTTAAATCTGAGTTAGGAATTCCTCCCCATTTTTGAAAATATGAATACTCTCATAGCAAATCAATTCTTTTATTGACGACACTTCCTTTAACAATTTTAGATTTTGTAGTTTTATACCGTGTCCTGTTGTAACGTACGACTCTTTACGCCTAATTGTTTTAAGACCGCAATTGTGAAATTTTAGATATCGATAGTAGTGATACGGATTCAATTTTTGTGCTAATCATTTTGAGAAAATTCTTTTCGTCAGTTTTACATCTTCTGTTAAGCATGGAAAATTCCAAATCCTCTTGATTTATTTTTAAGTATTTTGAATTTATTTAAGCGAATACGATACGGCCGAAGTTATCTATCGGTCAATTAAAATAAAGGAGACCCTGCAGATACTTCGTGGTGATTGGAGTTTATCTTCCGCATGTAGAATACAGCTGATACATCACAGTTCGAAAGGCGTTGATAAGCATTGTAGGTGTGTCCGTTCTGATTATATTTAATTCTTAAGTAAATTTTTGGTTGTATGAGGGAGATTCGAAAAACTCTAATTTCAAACGGAAAGGGGTCGTCGTCAATATTATCTATTCTTTATCTATAAATTGATAGTTAAGTTTTATAATTACTAAATATTGTGTGTGTTTGTCAAATGGTCGACAGTGTACACAATCTTTTTTATTTAGAATTCAACAATTACGGGGAATATTACGAAAGGTTTTGATTTTGATTAACGAATACATCGGTACCTAATACCATAATTTAGGTATTTGTAATTGGGTATTTGATTCGCAAGGCCTCGACAAACTATGAATACTTGGCGGGTTTGGTCGCGATTTGTATTTGCGGGTTGAAAGCTGATGTAATGCTTTAGCATTCATAAGTAATTTCGCATTATTGCGTTCCCTGCTTTTGTTTTAATCTAATTCCGGAGTACATTATCCGTCGTATTATGTACTATTACGCATAAGAATATTTTTATTTACATGTACATACATGTATATATACCTATTTGTGATAATTCGTGTTGGGATGTGTATCTTTGGTAACTTAATGTTGTCGTGTTTTATTGTGTATTGTTGTATTATGCCCCTCTTCGTGTATCAAATTGAGCAATTGCCGAAGCAAGGGAAGCTCGAACTCCAGGAAGATTCCTGTTTTACATCGTGTTATCTTCAAGGGGGAAGGATACTTTAAAACAGGTGGCGCCCAGGCTAATCTACCCCCATTTTTTCGATTGTAGCTGGTCGAACCCTGTCCTTGATGCCTGGACTTTGCAAAGTGGATTTTAATTGGCTGTTTTGCTCCTAGTTAGTTGTTTTTCTTTTTTTTTTTGTTTTGTAGGCGTTACACTGTATCGTAAATATGCTAGGCAACATTTGATTCATCAAACCTATGATTTTTGACATGAGCTACATGTTCTTTAAACCTAATCTTAATATTACGTTTAGTTTGCCCAATATATTTCACATTACAATGAGAACAGTCAATTTCGTATATCCCCGACTTTTCCACTATTTTTATTTTGCTTTTAGGGTTTCCCAACAAGTTGTTATTTGAACAAATACAGTTTTGGAATTTATTTGCAAATGTTGCATATATAGACCTTCGATTAGGGGATAGAACGGAATTTTGATAAAACTTCTGATGATTTCTTCCTATTGGGAACTTTGTAAAGTCGTGGAATTACGAACATTTAATGTTAGCTCACGTTTTCTAATTAAATTATCAATAACGTCTGGAGAGAAACCATTCTAGGACGCTATATTTTTCATGTACCGATATTCAATCCTGTATCGATTTCAATTTAATGGAAAGGTAAGTACTCTACGAACAAAAAACTAAACACCGCCATTTTATTTTGGAAACAATGATTTCAGTCCTAAGTTATAAATTTAGTTACATGCATTTCTTTCCTGTAAACGTAAAATTCTAGTCCTTTACAGTTATTTCTAATAATTAATGCGTAAAGAAATGGGTACTGTCCTTTGTTTTCTAATTCCTACCTCAATTTTGACTGAAGTTTAGAATTTATTTGGTTAATGAAATTATCGATGTTGTGTGTAGTAGTATCGAAAACGGCAAAAATATCATCCACATACCTGATCCATACCATGGAGAAGTATTGTGCATATAAGAATCTAGAAGTAACTCAAGGGTTTTAATTTTGTTGATGAATTCCAATGAATTCTCTACTGAAAAACTGAATTATTGAGTAGGAAAATTTCTAAATTCTTTAGTTAACCATTTCAAAAGCAAATAAATCGGTGAGTTAATACCCGAAACAATGGGTTTCATCGACCATACTCCTTAAGGGATTTTTGGTTAACTGTCTGTAAGGACCGTTATTGAACATAACATCTTCTCTCTGAAAATAATCTTTTTTGATTGATTTAATAAGTTGATGGTTGCTGTTAACAGATTCTGGTTTCCTGGACGAATGCATTTTCAAATTATTAGAAATCTGTGTTTTGCAAACTTTTTTCAAGAACTTTGTTGAAAATAGTTCCTTAACCGGTTTCGCGTAACGAACCCTAACGGGGATTTAGTATTTAAGCCTTTGTTAGATTATTAGCGTTAGACTTCAATTGTTAACTTGGTGAAGGCCTAATCTCCAGCCAAGTTACTTTGGTTAGTTTAAGTTCCTACTGTAGGTGGCAGCTTAGTTGCCGAAATACATATTTAGGTGTTCAAAATATAGTGGCGGTAAGGTTTTCCAAAGCTTATTTGCTTAAACCCCGTCTCCAATCAAACCTGTTCCTACTATAAATTGTTGAATATTTGCTCGCAACATTTAGATTGTTTTTATGATCAAAATTCCATTTATATTATGGCTGCGTTAGTCTTAATACTACTGGTGGTATGAGGACTCATACTTAATACTAAACATAATAATAATAAGCTTTATTGAGGATAACAATAGTTCCAGTCGCAACTTTGTGGGATCCGAATATTCTTAATATGCTTGACAATGTTAAATTCTTTTGTTTAGTTTGAAAACAACTTTTTCCACTATGTTTTCCTGGTAATATAATTTTATTTAGTTTTCTTTAAAAAACTGACATTATGACTACTGCAGTAGTTTCATATGAGCTCTAAAAGAACATAAACATAGTATATTACATTTTTATATTCTTTTAGGGCTGATACCAAACTAGTGTAGTAGTACAATATCAATATTTTATATTTGCCAGAAAAATGAGTGCCTTAACAAACGTAGAACTAAAATCAAAATGTTCATAACCTTCTGTCTTAACAGAGAATATAACTTCGCACTACTGTTTGTTACATCTCCATACCATATTCGTATTGGAGTTTGTAACATTCGTTTTTAAGCGCTGCAAACGGAAGTTTTTTAGAAAATATCTCCATAACGGCTAGTCCGATTTTGGCAGTATTTAGAATCTAGAGGTTTATTAAACATATAAGATAACAAACAACTTTATTACAGAATTCGGAAGCAGAGAAGTTAATCTAAAGTTTAAAACAGTGCTATGAAGGTTCTGTATAAAAATTTACAGTATCTTTTTACTGAGCTTTCTACCTTTGAAACTAAAAATTGTGAAATTTTCAAAGTTCCCAAAGATATCATTTTCGAAAGCGAACAACCTACTAAATGATTTTTAATTATTAAAGCAGGTCTTCTCTGAGGCTTGCTAGAAGCGTTTAAAGATTTGATTTTAATCCCTCATTACTATTTATAGAACAATTATTTCTATAGCCTTAAACAACAAGTTAATTAAAGGCGGTGTAAACAAACGTTTTTAAAAATGAAACATCTCTAAAAACGAATCTAAGCAAAATAGCCCAAAAACATACCGTTTCTTGTGTATTCAGCAACCTTGGCCGTGAAACCCATAAGAATTTTCGAAAATGTTATATGTAGTGGTCTATAACAAGCTTACTTTTGGAGTAAAATTCAGGAAAACTAGGCATAATCGTAAAGATATATTATGTAAATTAAAAAGAGCAAATAAACAACATAGCTATCCATTAAAAAAATACAATAGAAATGTTAATATTACTTTCAGTTAAACTAGAAACTATATGAACTCACTGTAGATATAATAATATAAAAAATCTAAAAAAATAATTGCTTGTTTTTTCAAATTAAACTTCATATATAATATTATTGTAATGAAGATATAATAGTTATATAAATGTGGTAACTGTAAAAGGGGAATGTTTTTGTTTCTATCTTGAATGTATTACCATATTATGGAGCCTTTCTTTAATAGCAGTTTAGATAAAACGACTTCGGAGACTTTCAATTAAAATTTTGTTAGCTATATTGCGGGTGGGAAGATTTATTCCTATTTTTGGGTTGACAAACTAGTGCTTCAATCTCTGTCTATTTTAAAGCTAATTTTAATAAAAATGCAATTTGATAATAATAAGAAAAAACCTTAAATTAAAAATGTCATTGTAATGATGAGAAACAGGGGAGCTATTTCTATTGTTGAAACGAAAAACTGAGTTTAAAGTCTCTAAAAGAACCGAGTGTTTTAAATAAAATACATCACACATTAAAACAGAAATTTTAGATCTCTAAAGTAACGGCAAAGGAAAAGCCAAGGTCTCTACAGGACAATCAAATTTGTAGCAGTAATGTTTCAGCCAAGACAAAAACACGTGCGTAATTTTAGGACTAATAAAAAGATTGGACTCACTAAAGTAGAAACAAACGTTTAGTAGGGAATGTTTAAATCCCTACTCAAATGCGATTACCAGTCAGCAGGTAGCATGTAATCTCTGAACAATAGCGTTGGTGCTTGTTGGTCTGTGGTCAGGGCCGCATTTAACTTTCTAGGCGATGGTAGTAAAATCCAGCGATGTAACTTCTTATTGAGACTGCGTATGCATATAATATATATAATAAAATGTTATAATAAAAGTATCTAGTTAAGATTAATTTACAATTACCGGATGACCGATCATCTATTCCCAGAATATTATTAAATATCTTAACGTTATAATGAGTGCTGTTGTCCACTAACGATGTAGGTAATCATATTATATTTGTTTTGCAATATGAATCTAATTTGGTTACTGTTCTGGGTAAATTCAGTCGTAATTTTGACCAGTCGCAGTTACATCATGGCTTTTGGGAGACTGTTCGAAAGCGAAGATAATAATCCAATTATGGAAGTTGCAAGCAGTGATGCCAACGTAGACATAGATGTTGTAAATAGTAACAGTGAAAGTGAAAATATAAATTTAAGTTCAATACGCCAGCGTCTTCCCGTTGAAGCAAAGCAAATAATTTGAACATCAGAAAAGGAAATAAATACTTCTCCTAGGTTAAGCGACAATGTTCTGGGTCTTATCAGAGATGCTGCTTGTGAAATTGATAAACATTGGAAAAATTGCGTGGAACACATCGTTAAGGTTGAACAGAGGTATGATCCAAAATATGAAAACAAACCTTCAATAATTAGTTTAGGAGCTGATTCATTTTGTGATACCTTGGAAATTAGTGACATGGAGTCTGACTAAATTAAACAAATAAAATAAAATGTAGATTTTTGTTTAATAATATTTGAATAGCGTGTCAAATTTGTATATTATGTAATATATATCTATAGTATTATTTTAAACATTTCTGGTTGTATAACATATTTTTTATTCATTCTAAAATTTTCCTGAATACGTTCTTGATCGCCTACCTGCACCATCCTTCACAGTTGCAGTGTATCTTTAAGTCAACAGCTTAACATTGGCAAAAGTTTGTTCCAACTATACATACACCAGAAATGTACATACTCGAAGGTATAGTACAAGTAGGAGATACATTGCGCCAAAGATCCGAAACTTACAATAAGTACTACAAGCAGAATGCCGTATGTTATTCGAGACGAAGTTTAGAAAGAATTGGATCATATGACACCAATAGGAATCATTGAACCCACAAATGAACCAACACCAGTAGTGTAACCCACGGCAATAGTCAAACCGAACAACGAAATACGTATTTGCATTGATCTAATCGCAACTGAACACAAATCTGAAAGGAAGACAATATCCGTTAGGCAAGGCTTCTGGCAAGTGCAATTAACCGAGCGAACAGCCCAGTATCTTACGTTCACGATTCCCTCGGGTAGGTACGAATGCCTCATGATGCAATTTTGGTTAACCTTTGCACGAGAGGTTTTTCAACAAATAGTAGGTAGCCTACTAGGAGATATAGAAGGAGTCAAGTGCTCAGTGGACGATTCGTTAGTAATGGGTGATTCAATAAGAACTGACAGTTTTGTTTTTAGGATAAAACGTAAAAAACAGAAATATATCAGATTTTTTTACTGAAAGGCTGATACATGGAAATTATGTACAGAATATTACGAGATGCCGTGCAAAACAAGACCCACCAACGCCGACCAACAACAAGCACCACTCCACACCACCACTTTCGAAAAACTTCGGCAAGATGTGTTCCAAGATTCTTGAATGAAGATCAACGAGCTGTTCGTGTTGAAATTTCTCGAAGACTACTAGCACGTTATGAAGCAAAGAGGAAGCGTTTTTGGACCTTATAGTGATATGTGATGATGAGTCTTGGGTGCACCACTATACACCGGACTCCAAACGGGCAAGTAAGGAGTGGAGACAAAAATTGTCCAGCAAAAGGCGAAAACCCGTTTGTCTGCGGGTGAAGTTTTGGTAACAGTGTTTTGGGATTATAGAGGGGTGTTGTTGGTGGATTTTCTTTATGATAGGCAAACGATGAATGCTGATTATTATTGCAACCTTTTGGAGCGTGTTCGAGCAGCTTACGGGTCCACCAGACGTGGATGTTCCTTAGGACTCTGGACGACGATGACCAAGTGGAGCAGTTCGTGTGCAACTGGTTAGATACACGTTCTCATTCTGTTTATGAACAAGGAATAAAGAACCTACCTATCCGCTGGCAAAAATGTATTCAAAAGGAAGGAATGTATATAGAAAAATATACCTAGTATTATTCATTTAGTATAATAATAATTCCATAAAAAGTTATTAATAAGGATCGGTTCATATTTGATCCACCCTCGTATATTGATCAAATGGCCGCCTCGGCTCGTCAGGCAGACGACTATTCGTCTGGCCATGTTTTCCATGACTTTGCCTACACATCCGCATCAAATTTGCTGATAACATGGAAAATATTTAAAACTGTCAGTTTTATTAAAACATCCTCCAGCATTCGATCGCCAGGTTCTTCAGCAGTAGGTTTGCCAACCGTCTTCCTTTAGCACGGGCAGTCGTTTTTTCAAACGTTCTGTACTGTGTTCTTCTTTGAGATCAGGAAGAAGGAGGCAAATTGTTCTTGTTTTGTACTTTTCTGCAACTAAAAATCAATTAGAAAAACAGAGTGAATAGAAATAAGAATAAGTTCTTATTTTTTGTAAAATGTGCTATGATTTGTACGCATTACAAATTTGATTTCCTTCGTGTTTCTTCTACATCCTATACATCCAATATTGGGATTTGGCAACTCGTGAGATAGATTTTTTTAATGTACATGGACCTGCCACAATTTTTCCCAGTGTTCTTACCTTGGCAACCCTATTCAGCCGTAACCAACATTTCGCCTCGCTCTGTCCTTCAGCCGAAGCCAGCATTTCATTGCAAGGTGCTTGAACATTCTCTTGACAGGCTCCTCAGCTGAAGATCAGTTATCCACCTGAAGAAGTCAACCTCAAAATATCCCGATGTGGTAGACGTTTGATTCCAATAAAGAGATTTAATTTATAATCAAGAAAGGATATGTCATGATAATGTATGTGTATTCTTATAATGTATAAATTATGATCATGTATAAATTATGATAGGGTAGCTGGGGGTAGACACCCATCTACGATCCTGGTAGAAAGTAGGTCTACTTCAGGGAAGCAACCCTGCCCACGCGAGCCTTGGTTCTCTTCCATCTCCCACAACAGTGAAGAAACCATGTCCCAACCTAAAGTCCCACCCCGGCATCAACGTTCCCTTTCTATCCGAAACCCAAACTCGCCAGCCCGTCTAACCAACGTGGTGTTTCAGGACTAACAAAACCTCTAAACAAAATGGTGAATTTCAAAAGGATCTGGTCCCTAGGTGGATAAACCCAAATCCCACCCCTCGAAGAAGGGTCGCCTCATGGAATCTGGTGGAGGCAATAATCCGCCATTAACCTCAAACAAACAATGTCAAAAAATAAAATAACTGGCCATTGGAACAGTGAATGTACAAACACTACTTAAAGATGGAGATCTATAATAACTAGAAGAAGAACTAGAAAAATATGATGGGATGTCATCGGACTATGGGAGACCAGAAGAAGAGGCGAAAACTGTGTCACACTGCCATCAGGTCATACCCTGTATTACAAGTGATCAGAAAACGATAGTCAAAAAGGAGTAGGATTCGTGATAAACAAGAATATTGCGTCACACATTACAAGATTCGAAGGAATATCGGATAGAATAGCTTCATTAACAATAACACTATCCGACAAACTCTCGGTAAAATGCATCCAATGCTATGCTCCAACGTCAACTCATACTAATGAAGAAATAGAAATTTTCTACGAAGAACTAGAGAAAGTTATCACCAAAAGCAAACATTCATATACAATCATTACGGAAGACTTCAACGCTAAGCTTGGAAACAGAAAAGGCGATACGTAAGAGAACATAGGAATATACAGTTTCGACGAACGAACTGAAAGATGATCAATGCTACTTGACTTTATATCCAATAACCAATTATTAGCCATGAACTCGTTCTTTAAAAAGAAAAAAAACAGCGAAAATGGACTTGGGTCAGCCCGGATGGTAATACAAAAAATGAAATCGACTACGTTATATCCACATCAAAAGACATAATACAAAATGTCAGCGTACTTAATTCCTTTAAAATTTCTAACGATCACAGGTTAATAAGAGCAACGGTAACAGATAGAAGATAAAGAGATTAAAAAATCAAAAAATCAAAAAAGAAAAATAGTGGTTGATCAAAGAAAACTAAATGAAAACAGTGATAAATATAGAATAGAATTGAACCAAATTTACAACAGCACGACAACAATACGACCAACAAAACACTAGCAACACTGACAGACAACTTAACAAACTCGATACAAGAGGCTGCTTCAAAAATCGATACCAAAAAATCAGATAAAATAGATAAACTTAGTGCGAGAAAACAAGAGAACTTATAAAGAATAGAAATAAAATATCTAGAAAAAATATCATTGACGAATTTAGAAGAATTTCTAAAGAAACGAGGAAATTAATTAGAAAAGATATGCAAAGGCATTACGAAGCCGAAATAGAAAAGGCAATAGAACAATAAAAACTTCAAGTGTCTCTATAAATCTTAAGAACACAGATGGAAGAGAAACAAGAGACAGACAGCAAATAATAGAGATAACAGAGACATTTTATAATGATCTATATGCCTCCCATCTGAACGAAGACCCACAATACAAAACAAATACGGGCAAAATACTGTACATCGGTTCCGAACAGATGCCTGACATAAACAAAGCAGAAGTAATAATGGCCTTATCCAGCATGAAAACTATCAAAGCCCCAGGAGAAGATGATATTACAGTAGAACTTTTAAAAGAAGGAGAGAATAAATCATAACTAAAATGTGTGAACTGTTCAACGAACGTCTACAGAAAGGAAAAATACCCGACGCATGGAACAATGCCATAGCTGTACGTCTATATAAAAAGGGGGATAGAGCAGACATAGAAAATTATAGACCCATTAGCTTGCTCTCACAGATATACAAACTATTCTCCAAAATAATAATTGTTGCTCTTGTTTAGCAGGGAATGTCACAAAGGCAAATCGCAGCAACGATCGGCGTCTCGCAGGGCGTTGTTTCAAGTGTGGTAAACGCTCAAGAATAGGCCTAGACAAAGTCGCAGAGTAAGTAGTGATCGACAAGACCGGTTTCTATTTCAAATAGCTAGAAGATATCCAAGTTCTTCTTATCCGAAGCTCCAAAGGCAACTTTTGCAGGCTACAGGTGTTGGTTCCTGGTGTGGAAATTTATTTAGCAAGAGATAGTTAAGGGTTCCCGAGTTATCCAGGCAGAACAAAATTGATTGGCTAATTTGGTGTCTGGAACACCAGAACTGGACAATTGAAGATTGGCAAAATATCCTTTTTTCAGATGAAACCAGAATTGGTCTGAGATCAGATGACCGTCAAGTTCGGGTTTTAAGAGGTCGATGTAGACAAGCGACACTGCAAACTGCCAGATCTGTTCTCAAGATACAAAGGAGTAACTGTAATGTATTGGGGAGGTATTATGATGGGAGAAAAACTTCTTTGTGTCCCGTTTAAGGGTTCACCGGTATGTCGATTTGGTGCTAGAATCCATAGTTAGGCTGTGGAGAAGAGCAATGGGAAATATTTTCATTTTCATGCATGATTATATCCCTCCACATACCAGCAGAGTTGCCACAGACTTTCTGGAAACAGAAGATGTCACTGTTCTGAGATGGCCTGCCTGCTCACCTGATATTAATCCCATTGAGCATGTGTGGGACTTCATTAAAAGAAGGATTAGAACTCGAAGAGATAATCCAGGAAATGTGGTTCAGCTCATTCAAGTCGCTCTAGAGGAATGGGAGGACTAACCTGAAGTTGACAATTTGATTTGATGTATTATCCGTCGGATTGAAGATTGTATTAGGGCTAGAGGTGGCAACACTGACTATTAAAGTGAAAAACAAGTTTTTATTCTTCTTTAATCAACCATTACAATTCATTCGTTTTTGCATTTTTAGTGCGTTTTTGTTCATTTCAAGCATTTATTACATTTTTTTATTGTTAATAATTAAACTGGTTTAGTATAAAGTGCTTTCATTTTCCATTAACAAAATTTCAGCAGTACTTACCAAAACTGGAAATACTTTATATGTTTGGGTATTGCTTACTGATTACATATATTTCAGTATTTATTTCTAAAACTTCATTTTAACTACATTGGGCAGAGTAACTTCTTCATTTCAGTTGATTTGTCCTATTGCATGATATATTTCTAACTATTTTAGCATATAGACGTGTTACCCGTACGTGGAATTTACGACCACTTTCCAGGTGACTACTTTTGCGCCCAACGTAGTATATATTTGTTATATTATGTACGTTATATAGCAAAATGGAAAACCTAATCGATGCTGTACCGTATAATGTAATCCTGTATGCATTTATATTTTAGTGTCTTAAACTCCATCTGACATCTATCGCAAAGTTATATGCAGTTGCACTAATTAGTTCCAACTGAAGTGCCCGTGCAACAGTTCGGAAGTGTCGAAACTTGGGGAACAAATAGAAGCAATTCCGATAGTGTCGGGGAGTTCTTGCACGGAGTGCCTTATGGCTCATGATGACCGACAGTATCGGGGTATCGCAAGTGCAGAAGTGGAGGGCTCATAAATATATATACGCAGCGGTTTGTGCCAGATGTAACAAATGGCTGCGTCATGCCTATGCCATTATTCGTGGCGCTTTTTATTGGCTGTGGGCCGACGCCGCCAGACGCCTCTCGACGTTCACTATTGTTGTGGCCAGTGCTTCCTTGTAGGACTGACCGCGTCTCGCAAGACAGAAGGGGCTCGAGGGCCCTCGTCGGAGGTGAATCGATTCGGGTCCATCCACCTGCTAATTTTATTCCTTCTGCTGCGTTCGATTAAGGCCCGGGGATTTTTGAAATGTCGTTTGTGCGACTGTTGACGTGCGATAAAACTGTAACGACCAAGTTAGGGTCCTTAGGAGCAAGCGGTTCCGCCTGAAGGATCCGCGACGCTTGGCTTTACCCCTTGCCGTTTGCTGCCGGAAAACTTTTTACATTCTTCTTTGTTATTTATTTGTTTGGCAATAATTGAAACTTATTGTACTGCGCCGTAATTTAGTGGAATCTTTTAGTTTATCTAGTGGCGGGAAGCAATCCTGTTCAGAGCTTGTAATTCCAGTTTTATTAGTTTCCTTTTTCGACCTGGAAACTTCTTTTAAATGGTTTGTGGGGTTTAAACAGTTTTTTCCTACCTATTCTGTATTCTTTTGGATATATTCTATAAATCATATGCAATGGGATTTGGAAAGTCCAATTTTCCTTTTTAAACGGCAATAGAACTTTTGAGTATACGTAATTACAGTTGTGTTCAAGAGTCCTACATCACTTTACATATTGAAAAAAAATTAATATTCAATAATTCACTGTAACGAATAGGAACTTTAAGACTACCAAAAAACAGTGGATTGGTTAGTTTAAAAACTTCCAGAATTCTGCAACACATTATTAAATTTAAACTAATTACAACTTATGTAAAATTAACAGTTTATTCAAGACTATAAAACAAATACTAACTAGTTTTAAATGTGTACCAAAACCGAATACGAATACATAGTTGGAATCTACAACAAAACAAACTTTACACTGTTCTTTCAATCATCCCATTTGGTTAAGGTATAAAATTTGCATTACTATATAAACTTTCTTGTTGTGCATGCCCTCAACCACATCCCAAACAAATATTGGCCTATTGGTCAAGTGTTACCATTAAGTCAGTTCTGATTTTTTTATTAGACTTCGATCTTTTCAGGATCCAATGAGGCACATTGCAAAACTAATTCTACAAATCGTAATACAAGGAGCCCAAGTGTTTCACAGTCCATCAAGCTAAGTCTAGTTCAAATTGGTTCAACAATAGTTTTTAACCAGTACACGTCGAATTAACATTCCGGTTAACTGCCGCTGCCCATAATGGTCGGCGACGCTTTTACCTATTGATCGCAAGTTTCTTTACGTGTTCATGGTCAGTAATGTACCAGTGCTTAAGCCGACAGGGAATGCATACGAGGCATACCGTGTCGTCGTTAGCTAAACATGGTTGCGTATAAAATAACTAAAACAATGGCTGCTTCTGCACAAACAATGGGATTAGGTGGAAACAAAGCCAGTGGCCGCATAAAGAGTCGAGCACATCGTTTAGCGGGTGTTTACAAGTGAAGAGGTTGTATTTTACATTGGCAAGCTTCATGGTCTTGTACAGCAGTGCGAGAACATGCAAGTTCGTAAAACGACCCATAAATGTCATGTTCGTATGTCGAGTGTACGACTTCATCAATACCGGGCCGTCCTTCTCTCTCGCACACATATTATGCACCGCACGATCTGTCGACGTTGGCGTTTCCCGGAAGGAAACGCGTTCTACACCTACACTCCGCTGGTGGCGATTCTTTGTTATGCTACTGATTTGCCAACTCCTCGTGCACCGCTCCGGGAATAAGAACGAACGAACACCTGAGCGTTTCCAGGCCCGTTTCCGTATTACAAATACGGCGGGACCTTCTGGCCATGTCGGTTTATTGAATTCCTAAATTGATTTTCGGATACACTTTGCGGCGTTCATGGAATTATGGGAGGAATATCCGGGCTCAAGTGTATCTCCCAGATCTGAATGACTATCGATAGCGGTTCTAGGAGCTAACCCGACATCAGAGTTCTCTCTATGCTGCTAAACTTATTAACATTAATTTGTGAGTTGTGAGATTGTACCTGTATTATTCAAAAACAGAAACAAACATTTAATTCAATACTAAAACATATTTGCCAAACTTCATTTTTAAAGCAAGAGACATAGGTTTCAAAAATGTTGGTATCGATTAATCAAGTTACAAACCTATTATTTGATATATCAGTATATGAAAAAATATTGAATATTCAAAATAAATTTGAATAGCTATCGAACCGGCAAAAGATTATCAAATTATTTCTGCGTACAATTATTGTAATAACTATACATTGATCAAATTACTACGCAATTCCATTTATATATTATTAAAATATATGCAGAATAATTTCAATATGTTTGAAAACATTCGGCGATTATCGTAATATCCAAGCTGCTATCAGAATAATGAAATGCCCATCGTATTATCGGAATAATTATCGAATTACTACAATAACTAATGATAAAGCGTTAGCATTAGGCATTATTTGAATAACTGTGGCATTATTCAGATATCTATTGAATTATTCAAATAACTATTTTCATGCTTTAAATAACTACACATTTAACTTCAAACTATTTGATACATAATATTATACAATAATACACAAAAATATCGCAAAATCCGAACGGCTATTATACGAATAACTATCCAAGCGTACGAATAAATAATTACGTATTTAATAATCACTATTCAACACTCGAGTAACTATCTTATTATTCGAATAACTGTACATTACATTTCTAGCCATTCCATACATACCGAAAAATTAATATAATTAAACTAACAACCATTGCAGAAGTAATTATAAGATTATTCGAACACACATTTAATTACTTAAGTAATTTTTAAATATTTAAATAACTATCGTATTATACAAACGACTGTAGCTTAGGTTTTGGACTATTCGATATATATCAAATAATTCATACGAATTTCAAATTATTCGAAAAACGTCAGCACTATTATCGAATAGATAGCAAATTATTTGAATAAATATGTATTGATTGAAATAGTACTCGAAATATTTTAAGAACTATCTCATTATACGAATAACTGTACATTAAACTTCTAACTATTCTATACATACCGAACAAATCATATAAATAGCCAATTATTGTAGCAACTATCGTATTTTTTAAGTAACCATCAGATTTTTGAATACACATTTAATTATTGATATAATTATTAAAAATTAAAATAGCTATCGTATTATATGAACAAAGATAGCTTAATTTTCGGACTTTTCGATATATCGAATAATTCATACAAATTTCAAATTATTCGGACAACTTCAGCACTATTTATCGAATAGGCACCAAATTATTTGCTTAAATTATTATACATGATTAGTGATTGAAATTATCGTCGAAATATTTGAATATCTATCCAATTATTCGAATCACTCTACATCACACTTCTAATTATTCGATACATACCGAATAAATCATATAAATATCGAATTATTCTAACAGCTATCGCTATTTTGAGGTAACCGTCAGATTTTTGAATACACATTTATTTACTTAAATAATGATTAAATATTTAAATAGCTACGTATTATACGGCCAATTATAGCTTAAGTTTCGGACTATTCGATGTGTATCGAATAATTCATATAATTTTTAAATTATTCGA
>JABXWE010015840.1:0-53429 GCA_014611495.1 Limonius californicus | reverse complement strand
ATCCAGTGTGCTGTTACCCAAGCAACTACAAATGTTTACTTCATTAAATGCTTTTGATAATGACATATTGTATGTCGAAATACGTATAAAGCTAAAATAAAAATAAATACCTGTTGAAATTGCCTTTTATTATTATTAATATATAAAGTATGAATTTCAACGAAGTAAGGCAGCAAACAATTAACAAATCATTTAATGTGACTACAATACAACTATCTTCTAAAAAGCATTTAATTCAGAAAGGTAGATATAATATTAGATTGTTAGCAACTAGCGTCGGAATCATAGAAGCACTGGTAACGGGACAGATTATACAGGGTATTACATTTCTGCCGGACTTTGATAAAATTATGCAAAAGGAAAACGCGGTGACATCATTTAAAGTGACTACAATACAATCATCTTCTAAAAAGCATTTAATTCAGAAAGGTAGATATAATATTACATTGTTAGCAACTAGTGTCGGAATCAAAGAAAGCCTGGTAACGGGACAGACTATATAGGGTATTAAATGTCTGCGGGACTTGAATAAAATATACAAAAGGAGAAAGCAGTGACATCATTCAAAATGACTACAACGCAATCTTCTTCTAAAAAGCATTTAATTCAGAAAAGTAGATATAATATTAGATTGTTAGTAACTAGTGTCGGAATCATAGAAGCACTGGTAACGCGACAGACTATACAGGGTATTACATTTCCGCCGGACTTTAATAAAATTATACAAACGGGAAAAGCAGTGACATCATTTAAGTGACTAAAATACAATCATCTTGTAAATAACATTTAATTCAGAAAGGTAGATATAATATGAGATTGTTAGCAACCAGTGTCGGAATCACAGAAGGACTGGTAACGGGACAAACTCTACAAGGTATTAAATTTGCGCCATACTTTAATAAAATTACATGCCAGAAAAAAGGCAATGATATCATTTAAGAATACCATCAACTTCCAAAAAGATTTACGCCAGAAAGGTAGATATAATATTGATTGTTAGCAACCAGTATCGGAATCACAGAAGGACTGGTGATGGAACAAACTACACAAGGTTCTAAATTTCTGATGGACTTCAATAAAATTATATGCAACGAAAAAGCTATGATATCATTTAAGATGAATACAATACAATCATCTTCTAAAAAGCATTTAATTCAGAAAGGTAAATATAATACTAGATTTTTAACAACTAGTGTCGGAATCACAGAAGAACTCGTAACGGGACAAAAACTAGAAGGTATTAGATTTCTGGCGGACTGTAATAAAATTCTATGAAAGCAAAATTGCAGTAACATCATTTAAGATGAATACAATACGGTCATCTTCTAAAAAGCATTTATTACAGGAAAGTAGATAAAATATTAGATTGTTAGCAACCAGTGTCGGAATCTCAGAAGGACTGGTAGCGGGACAAACTGTGGAGGATATTAAATTTCTGGCGCACTTTAATAGAGTTATATAATAGGAAAAAGCAGTGACATCATTTAAAGTGACTGCGGTACAATCATCTTCTAGAAAGTATTTAATTCAGAAAGATAGATATAATATTGGATTGTTAGCAACCAATGGCAATATCCCGGAAGGGGTAGTAACTGCTCAAACAATACAAGGTCTTAGATTTCTGGCAACCTTTAATAAAATTATATGGAAGGAAAAAGGCAGTGACATCATTTAAGATGAATACAATAATCATCTTCAAAAAAGCAATTAATTCAGAAAGGTAAATTATAATATTAGACTGTTAGCAACCGGTGTCGGAATCACAGAAGGACTGGTAATGACACAAACTATACAGCGTGTTACATATCTTCCGGAATTTAATAAAATTATATGAAAGGGAAAAGGCAGTAACATCATTTAAGATGAATCAATACCATCATCTTCTAAACATCGTTTAATTCAGAAATGTAGATATAATATCAGATTGTTAGCAACCCGTGTCGGAATTGCGGAAGAACTGGTAACGGGGCAAACTATACAGGGTGTTACGTTTCTTCTGGTATTTAATAATATTATATGAAAGGAAAATTGCAGTGACTACATTTAAAATGAGTACAATAACCAACATCTACTAAAAAGCATTTAATTCAGAAAGGTAGATATAATATCAGACTGTTAGCAACCCGTGTCGGAATTGCAGAAGGACTGGTAACGGGGCAGACTATACAGAGTATTACATTTCTGCCGGAGTTTAATAAAATTATATAAAAGGAAAAAGGCAGTGACTACATTTAATGAATACAATACCGTCATCTTCTAAAAAGTATTTAATATAGGGAAGTAGATATGCAATTATATTGTTAGCAACCCGTGTCGGAATCACAAAAGGACTGGTAACAGGACAAACTATACAGGGTATTAAATTTCTGCCCGACTTTAGTAAAGTTATAGAATAGGAAGAAGCAGTGACTTCATTTAAAGTGACTACAGTACAATCATCTTCTAAAAAGGTTTTAATTCAGAAAGACAGATATAATATTAGATCGTGTCCAACCAGTAAACTATACAGGGTATCAAACTTTTGCTAGACTTTAATAAAATTATATAAAAGGGAAAGAGAAGTGCTACTGTTTAAAGTGAATACAGTGGGTACCATTATATTTTAAAAACCATTACTTTTGTGAGATAAGTGTTATTTTAGATTATTAGTAACCAATGGTGTGTCCTCGGGTTAATTATGAAGCAACCATGTAGGATAGCACAATAAAATAATATAAATAGTAAAGAAAAATAGTAAAGTGAATATAGTACCATCTTTCTTTAAAATGCATTTAATCCCATGCTTTTTATATTTGATTATCAGCAATCAGTGGCGTAACCATAGAAGGGTAACTGTACCCAGTATTAAATTTCTGTCTTTAGATCGAATTTACGATTACCCACTTCAGAGTCTTGCACAAAATTAATTCCCGTTATTTACAACCTCATGATTATAAATCAGGCAGACTTATTTTTGAAATTCGAGCGACCGAGTGCGAGCGCGCTCAAACCGATGCGTAACTAATCGCAGGTTGCGTGTGGTTTCGTTGATGTATTTATATTAGAGCAGAATTGGATTTAGTGTGGTCCAAGCCGTCACCGAAAATAACCGCCGGTAATTGAGTTGCTCGTTGTCGCAACTGCACATAACCTCACTTTTTCCGAGCCCATAAAAAAACGACCGTCGAGCCGTAAATTCGCCAATAATAAGCGCGCGGTCGCGGCCGCCTTGATTATTTACGATTTATTTTGCAGAAAAACTCGGTAACATAAAAATTCCGCCGTTTTGTTTTTGTTGCGCTTTGACGAGTTCTGCCTCCGCGTCGGGCCGGGGCCCGAGCCCGGGGCTACCCGCGGGGGACCACACCGTCAGTCGGGTCCACAAAGACCCCCTGGCGCCCCACGGACGTACAAAGACGAGGGTGTGTATGTGGATTTATAATGCTGCGGGGTTGTTTGACCCATTCGCTGCGGTCGTATTTTTTAAAATATTAATATATTTTTGTTTCGGATCTTTTCACCTTTGTTTTCGGCCCCGGGCGGTAGTTCCTCGAATCATTTTGTCCTTTTGAAGGTTCCAGAGAATATTGTACTTTTATATGAAATAAAAAGAATATATTTGCTTTGAAGTAAAACAGAATTTGTTTTCGAAAAGTATATTACATAATATTTAATCCTGATGCTTTGTGAATTTTTGTTATTTTATTTTCCTAACTTAACCCATATTATTACCTACACCAATAGAATTAGTTTTTTATTTAAGTGTGTGAATGTTATTTAAATATAATTTGGAAATTTTACCTATTGGGCCATTTTTCGTTGGCCGGTCTACGCCACTGGCATGTTATTTAATCCAAAATAAATGCTTTGTACCTACTACTTTTCTCACTTATACGCCGAACCTTTTTGT
The DNA here is from genome assembly GCA_014611495.1 of Limonius californicus. Classification (NCBI taxonomy): domain Eukaryota; kingdom Metazoa; phylum Arthropoda; class Insecta; order Coleoptera; family Elateridae; genus Limonius; species Limonius californicus. The sequence continues at coordinate 49,540 of JABXWE010015840.1, read as the reverse complement.
CCTAATGGATTTTAAAAGATTTTATACAATGCATATGAATTACAATTGTATATAATCGAATGACTCTTTTAATTGGAATTGCCTTTAAAATATGTAACACTTTGTATATTAGCTGCACGGGAAGGAATGTATCAGCAGCGGTTTGAAAATAAGAACGAGTAAAGAGTTAACTCTTATAATAAGAAACAAATATTAAAATTGTTTTTGTTAAAACTGTGCAAAAAATATTGAATTCCCAACACTTTGTATACGGAAGGTTTGCAAACAGTATGTATATTTAGATCATCAATAAGATAGATAGATAAAGTCCTAATTCTTAATATATTTAAATTCAGAATATGCCCAACTGATATTTTTACACCACTCTGTATATCAAGTTCTGAGTGTGTAAACAAATTTATATTATTAATTATGTAATATATTTTCTTACCTAATACACATAAGGAAATATTAGTTGCCATTCAAATTAGAAAAGACAAAAAATTAACATACCGTACATCAATATGTGGCATACCGCAATATTAAATAATTATTATTTAAATTCAAAACAAAAATGTAAATCCGCTAATTTTGTAACACCCTGCGTACCAAAGATTCGCATATTATAGTAGGTGAATGTGGAATACCTATAGTGTAATGCGCTTTCCTAGCTTACTGAAATACATAAACGTTGATTTTGCTACACTCCGTATATCGTTATCATATTTTCTATGCGTTACAGAAACTTTGAATACTGGTTGAATGTTGGATTCTATATCGTAAAATAACTTTTACATAATATCTAATAACAACAGTTAAGTACATCCATTAATTTGGTACCATCCTGTACAACAAGGTTTTTCATATAATACACCAATTTAGATTATCTATTTTATGCATTGTTTTCACATACTGAAACACATAAACATGCGCTTTTCTCGCCTAGTAAAATACATAGGCTTATTCTACATAAGACAACAATGGTTTGACTTTTAGATTATAAAACATATACATAAGCATAATTTTGTAACACTCCGTATATTAATGATTTCTGTACAATACATAAATATGGGTTGCTGATAGCATAGTGGAGGCTGGGACTCAAAAAAATTTTAATATCATATCTAATAAGTTGCAAGAAATTTAAATGTGAAAAGTAATTTACAGTTTAATTTTATAACACCCTGTAGATTAAGGATTCAAGGTGTACAATACATTCTTATGGGATATATTTTCCAAGCCTAGTGTATATAATACAAAAAATTTGTTTTGTTCGTATCTAGATCATAAAAGAAATAAATGAACATAGTTTTGTAACACTCCGTGTATAAATGTTTCCCATGCGGTCTGGAAATTTACTGATAGGTTGTTGAAATGTATGTACGTAAGTGTACAATGTTTTACAAAAAACATGTTTCGGTAATTTGGAAACACTATGTTCAATAAGGTTTCTATTACAGTACGCCATATTAGGTTACTTACTGTGTGACGTGTTTTATGACCTAATCCTTATAAAAAACAATTGTTTGGTATTTCAAAAAAACACAAACCTTCATTTCGAAACACTCTGTATACCAATGCTTTTTATGAAAAATTGTGCTGCTAATTGGATGTTGGGTTCTTTGATATAATATACACGTGAAGCACATTTTACTTAAACTGAAACCGAAACGTAGGAACTTTAATTTTAAAACATTCTGTATGCGACGGTTTCGTAAACAATAAGTATTTTTAAATTTGTTATACACACAAGTATGTCTTGTATCTGAAGTTCTAAAATATACGAAAAACGAAATAATTTCAAATTTAAAAAGAAATTGTTTTATAACACTCTGTATATACAGTAAGTAATTATATACAATTAATTTGTAGCGGAGTTCTATATTCTAATTAATATCTGTAGAAATTCATTTTTACTACCCTTAAGTTTTAGGTTAACAAACAAATCTGGATGCCATTATTTTATAACACTATGTATATTATAGTTCTAGAAACTATGCGCAAATTTATGTTTATCCTGTAATTTTATTTGCTCGGCCTTTAAATTTCACTCAGTAAACTTCTATACTAATTTTTGTGCTAATGGAATTGCCTCTAGCAGTGTTTATATACCGGGTGTTGTAAAAATATTTGTCTTTATTATAAACTAGGTTTTTCTGTATATTAACTCTACGATACATTTAAGTAAGCTATGATAATAAAGTTTTCTGGCAAAGCGCTCATGAAAACCTCAATAAAACTATATACAGCGTGTTCGATACAACTGTACAGAAAAGAAATTGAAATTTTTATAATTTATTTTTCTGAATACAATCAACTTTTGCATTAGCTAACAGGATATATAGTTGGCTGAACTTTGGGAATAAAAGTAGTAACACTCAAACACAGGGTGTTCAGTAAAATACCTGATAAAGATAGTAATTGTTAATAATGAGTTAGGATTATAGTTTCTAGATACAGGCTGTTCAGAGAAATTGCACTACTAAATAGTAATAATAATAATAATAATTATTAGAATTTTTCACAATACTATCAACTTAAATTAGATTAAAACCAAAATGTTTTAACACAGGGCGCTCGATAAAACGAACCAGTTAAAAGCTGGTAATTATTTTGAATACATTTATTTATCAATAAGTCAGTGTTTTTATGTGAATGTAACTTAAAGTATGCAGTCTGTTAAATTAGCAAGCTAGACTAAGCAAAATACAGGGTGTTCTTACTCAAAAGCTACAATGTAGTAATTTTTTTTAATACGGGGTTCCTCATATCGATAACATCAATACTTTTAATTATGTGAGTGCGTGTTATCAATAAAACTAGTTACTTAAAACCAGTGGTTTTTATATTATTCGGGACCTCGGTGGAGCAGTGCGAATACGCGCTGCCAGTCGAGGTCACAGTGAAATCACACTTAGTATGTAAGGGACGCCCGCACACTCCTGAAGTAATGCGAAAGCTGTTCCAGGGGGGGGGGGCGGTAATGCAAATGAATGGGAAAAAAAGTTGTTTCTACATACAGATTGTTGCGTAAAACTAAAGAATTAAAAATATAGTAAAAGGTTACGATATTTTTCTTAAAATTGTAAATGTATATGCTTAAGAATAGGTTAGTATAGAAAATCGGTTGAATGGAGAACTGAAGGTTATATGTTTTAAAATACAGAGTGTTCGATTATAATGTTTTGAAAAGATATTCTTCATTCTCTTCTACTCAGGAAATAATTTTACTGTTTTGAATTATAATTATAATTTTCAGGTTATTATATGCACTTCATGTACCACCACGAATGTAAACAGACGGTGGCTTATACATAGTGTTCGGTGCTATTTGACTTCGAAAAATTAGTAGATAACTAATAATTTGTAGTATGAGGTTGTTTTTTGATTTATTTCAAATCCTCTGTTTAAATTGTGTAAAATATTTGTAAAGTACCAAGGTATAATTGCGATTTTGACGGATATACAAGCGTTTAGGCTTTTTAAACTACCAAATTTGATTACTACAAGCGAAACGTCTTACCTCTAGCTATAGTTTTTCAAAATGTAATTTTTCTAATGCTTTACCTGCTGGGTTAGGATCAGTAATTTTTAAACACAGGGTATTAGGTTAAGCATAACACTCAACAAAAACACTAGTTCATTGTTATCTAAATGTCATGCGACGGGCGTTTCAAATACAAGGTGTTAGGCAAGGTTGAGTAGCTTAGAGGAACTACTAATTAATTCTTTCAGTAACATTTTTTTAGGTAAACTTTTACATCTTAATTTACAACCGCACATGCAGCCAATGGAGTCGCAGAATAAACACCAATCAATTTACAGGGTGTTCGATATTTTCAGATAAAAAATGAATTCTCTAATTTCATTCTAGTAGTCTTTCAATATTTTATATTTAGAATATGCTGAAAGTTTTGCATAAAGGATATTGAATATAAAGGGTAAAGTTATACTTCTGCTTGATTTATAGCAGGAATTGATTGGTATATTGACTGTAAATATACTATGTAGTAGTCAAAACCTACACGGTAACGTATTGTTTGTTATCAGTTTTATGCTTGTGTTGGGGCCTTCTGTGACCTCGTAAAGTAAAAAAAAATCTAAAATATTATGCAAGTATGGTCATATCTAAGCAAAATGCTTTGTCCTGTTCTCAATCTGTTGACAATCTGATTACCCAACATCATAAAACTGTATGAGGCAGATGTACGAGCTGATAACACTTGCATGTATTTTCCAACTCGTTATCAATCATTTCCTTGTTTGAATGGCTTTAATAAAAACTTAAGTTTTTAGGCCCAGTTAAGCAAGAATGTTGTGAAATAAAGTTCAGTTTTGTGGTGTACCTACGTTCGAACAAGTGCTTCAGCCGCTCCCCATTGCTTGTTACGTTTAATAAACTACACGCAGTGAGTAATTCATATTTTGCTTATTTTCACTTAATTGTGAATTGAATGCATGCTGAATATAAGAAATGGGTCCAAAAATGTTCAAAAACTCCGCTATTGTCACTTGAAATCGATAATAAAGTTTCAAAATCCAATTATAAAACGTACTCCAAACAAAAGATTAAGCCTGTGAGAATATTTACGGCTGAAAACAATGCATGTCCCGTTAACAATTAATGCGCAAACATTATTATGTTACCAATCGTTCATTGTTCATCTTTATCGATAAAGATCGAAGGTGTCATTTAGAAACCCTTGAATAAGTCGTAAAAATTTAGGCCAATGGAATATCAATGCGCCGTAAAAATTTTATTATGCCAAAGGTCTAGACTCAGTGATCTGCAAAAATCAACGATGGTTTTGAATTATAAGCTGTATCGGCGAATGTTATTTTTTTACATCTAAAAACCGAAAATCTAAAGCTTCAACTGATTTTAGAAACATTTGATTTGGTGTCAATATATCTTCAAGTCCAAATTTTGAAACATACTAGTATCAAAGCTATTTTAAATGTAGACACTTGGAAATTATTATAATTGACAATTAGGCGCAAAGCTAGATTTTTAAATTTTTTGAAAATTTAACCGTTGGTTTTGAAAATATAAGCCATAGAACAAATACTTCTGGTTCGAATCCTTTACTATGATAGTAATTTTATGATTATTTGTAGTAGGCTGCAAATTAGAACTAATAACTATAAAAATTAGTACTTAAGACTCTAAGATTTAGAATTATACACAGTAAACTAACAATCTGTTATAATATTTTGCAAAGACCGCCGGAAATGTTTCATAAGCGTTTAAAGTTTTTGTAATTGATTTTTTTTATACCGTTTCGAGCTTAGAAATTGGTGGAAAACGTTGTTCCCCATTTCAAAGGTCGCGTACATTATTATTTGGAAATGCGACTGTAGTTCGAATCCCGCATTCATCCTGGATATTTTTGTTACGGTTTTAGTATCAATGTACGAGAATGGTTCATAAACTATTGTCCCTAACCTAGAGGGCATTGACCGGCAAATGAATAATTTTTTTCCTAGAAACGTCAGTTCTTCTTTTTCTTCTTCTTCATTCTTCTTATTAGGCTATAAGAATGTTCTAAACTAGTTTCCCTTAGAGACTATCTCGCCATCTTCTTGTTGGTCGTCCCGCATTCCTTCTGTCTATTGCGATTTTGTCTCTTGCAATTTTGACTAGGCGGTGGTAGTTGGCCATTCTATTATGATTATTCCATTCTTGTCCCCTTCTGTCTATTCATTCTTTTGTTGGTGTAACTTGGCATTAATTTACCCTAAGTAGCAGGTGCCTATCTTCTTGTGTATAAAAGTTATACATTTAATATTACTGAGTTGCTGCTGATTTTGTTGAAATGAAAAAATTTGCAACAAGGGCTGTGATTAAAAATCTTTTTAAGAAGGGTTTACCACCGCAGGAAATTTACGATGACATATGCGGAGTGTTGGGTGATTCTACCCCGTCATATCAAGTAATCAAGAATTGATGCCGGGATTTCTAATTAGGAAGGATGTCGTGTCAACATGCATCAGGTGCTGGACCACCACAAACTGTTGTCACTCAAGAAAATATTGGTTTGGTTCATGACATGGTACTGAGCGATCGGAGAATTACTGTCAAATATGTTGCTGGGACAAATGGCTTTTCCGTTGGAAGCGTTGAGGGAATTTTGCACGGGGAATTCGGTTTGAAAAAAGTCTACGCGTGATGGATTCCGTAATTGTTATCACGTCATCAGAAGTAAGCAAGGTTTCTCATTGCTGCGAGCAATTGAGATCAATGGACACGGATTTGGAAGGGTTTTTGGAGAGGTTTGTGAGTGTAGATGAAACCTGAAATCAGGTGTAAACACGACAGAGTATGGAATGGGGGCATCGTGGTTTTTCCCCTCACGAAAGTTTCGTGTGACTGCATCGGCCGGAAAGATAATGGCAATGGTGTTTTGGAATTCTGAGGGCGTTCTTTTTGTTGATTATTTACCACACGATCACACAATCACGAGAGACTATTGGGTAAAACTCACATCAAAAGTTCGTGAGGCTATAAAGCAAAAAAGGCGTGGAAAATTGAAACGCGACGGATTGTTCCACCAAGACAACCCTTCCGTACACAAAAGCTGTGTTTCTATGGCTGCTAGTCACAACGATGGATTTGAAATTTTAGAACAACCGCCATATTCGCCAAATCTGGCTCCCAGTGACCCCAAATTACAAGAACATCTTCAGGGAACTCATTTTTCGTACAATGAAGAGGTAATGGCTGCTGTGAATGAATGGTTCGACGTCCACGACAAAGAGTTTCTTTATAAAGGCATTCAAGTTCTGCATCAACTATATACTCAGTGTGTTAACCTTTTAGGGGATTATGTTTTGAAATAAAGTTGTTTCAAGAGTCTTAAGTCAATTGCTTCTATATCAGGGACAATAAATGGTGAACCACCCTCGTATATATTACGGTAAATGTAAATAATTTGGAGATTATGCATAATAACCGGTCATCATCATCATCAACAGTCTTTCCGTCCTACTTTTGGGGATCGGCCTCTTCTCTGTCACGTGTTTCTCCTCGGTGCTGGGATAGAAACACGGGGGACCTACAGTTTAAAGTCGAATACGAACGACAGAAATTCCAGAGAAGGTTTTTAGCACTAAGACCCCACGGTTACAAGCCGGATTGGGAAATTGTGTGTGGTAGGTTGCAGACAATATTTTTATAAATCCGCGTAGTAATGCTTAGGTTTCGAACCCAAGCTAGAATCGAGGTTTTATTCAGAAAGCGAGCGGTCTACCAACTGTGCTATCACCACAAATAATAATAACCGGTAAATATTTATAATTAACGGGAAATTTAGTAAGTGTAACAATGTTCGGTATATTTTAGCGAATTACATTTACAGAAAATTATATATAATACTTGATACGTAATGGTACATGTAATAGAACTAACCTAACCCAACTTTTTTTATGACATTCACACTACACCCCTCCCCCCATCCGGATCCGCTTTCGCATTACTTCAGGGGGGGGTGCGGACAGCCCCAACATGCACTCTAAACTTAACTAAGAGAAATGCGGTCGTCGTCTCAGCCGGGGTTTGACCCCGCGGCCGATTAAGCCGCATTTCACTGTGACCTAGACTGACAGCGCTTGTTTGCACTGCCCCATCGAGGTCCCCTAATCTAACCCAACCTAATCTAACTTAGCCTCACCTAATCTATGCTTATTTTTTACGTTTTCTAGTTCTGTTCAGTATTTTAACTAGATATCAGTGTTGGGTAGTAACTAAGTAAAAGTAACTCGTTACTAGTAACTAGTTACTTTTCGGTAACTTAATAGCAACTTAATTACTTTTGTGTTTTCAGTAATTGTAACTATAACACGTTACAATTATTTAGTAACTTTAGTAACTGAATATGACAAGTTACATTTTCATGCTACAAATGTAAAATATTTTAAAATGTTCTGTTTTTAATGCGTAGTATTTAAGAAATTATACCTGAAGCTGAAAAATTTGTTGAAATTTCTAATGCTTTAGTATGCAAATGCTAATACCGAACACAGGAATACCTTCTTGTACTTAGTCGATAATAAATAATATTTGATGGATCCTATTTGGGTAGTGACAGCTTTTTCCAGTAATCTTTAATCCTTTAACAACTAGAAGCTCTCTGAGCAGGTAAGCGGATTAATGGGAAGTACATTCCTAACGCCTGTGCACAGGTTGGGGGTGTCTAATTCAGAAGAAAATACATTCACCGTCTCTATATTTCAATAATAACGAAAAATAAAATAGAATCCTTGGAAAATCCCAAAAACATCGTTGAACCAGCTCCTCTAAGCTCTAAGACTAATATTTGCTAATAAACAATTGTTTATAAATGTGTGTTTCTGTTGATATTAAGTTGGTAGTAATTGCATGTACATTAGCAGTGCCTCCTAAAAAAAGGTAACTTAAAAAATAACGAGTTACTTTATGGTAACTTAGTAACTTATTCAAGTTACTTTTATAATTCTGTAACTTAGTAACTTACTTAGTTACTTTTTTGCCGAGTAACTGATTAACTTACTTAGTTACTTTCTTAGAGTAACTTACCCAACACTGCTAGATATGTACTAAAACAACAATAGTAATTAAAAAAAAACCGGTAAAAGTAATTCATTTAGCTATACTTAACAAACTAACCAATACATTTTGGAAACTATATAAAATTACCGGTGAACATGAATAATTTGCAGATATTTCTTACATTTACTAAACTTGTTGGCCATTATGAATATGATCAAAGTTCTTACATTTACCGCAACATACATACTACTACATGAGCATATCGTACAAATTATGAACCTTTCAATAATGGATATACTAAAAAGCAGTGAGGCAATCAATTTTTGAAATGGATTGAAGTTTTATAAACAGAAAATATGCCAAAAAATTAAACTGTGTATAATATAGTGCGGTCGAAAATGACTGAAGAGTACATGTCCTCGATTTAGTCCCATTATTCGAAAAATACGTTCCGGTTTGTCCACAAAATTGATATTTATCTATACTTATATACCCCAAGCTTATTAGCGGCACGTTTAACCTGTAAACTGTTACTTTTGTTCATGCTTTAGTTTTGTCTGTTCTTTGTTTTTGTTTTCTTTTCAAGCCCAAGACGTTTTACATTCATCGCTTTAAGACAAGATGCATTTATTTTGTAGGTCTGTTTTAGAACTAGAAAACGTAATGCTTTTTGGCGGTATTCCTACCGTTCTTGCTTCAATCAATTTGAAGAGCAATACCCCAATGACGCATTCCACTATGAAATTTTACCTCGTATGATTAACGGTATTAGACAGCAGGCAGCCTCTGTGAAGGAAAGTGCAAGGTCATGGTATTTGTGCACGTGAAAAAAGTGCACAGGGTATTTAACAGCAGATGAATGTCCAAAACATTAATATGTTTGTATCGCCAAATAGATTATGAGTATACTGTTGTTGCTGTAACTAAGTTACTGAACATTGTCATTGGAGGTCTTTCATATGACTCATGTGAGAAGGCCTAGAAAACATTACTGCGTATGCACTCATACAAAGTATCAGTCGTTTAAGTGTTGCTACCAGCAGCTTCTGAAATTATTAGACAATTGCAAAACTTAACAATGATGACATCTTACAGTAGTTTTTTTACTCATTTAAACTGTATTTAGTTGCCTTACCAATTTTTTTGCACCTGCGGTTAACATTTGTAACATACAAAATTACGGACGACGTAAATCGTAATTTACTGCAAGAAAAGTCTACCACTAATTTCCTAAAAAATAATCTGTACGAACATTTCTATTACCAAGCGCGCCACTAATTTTTAATTTCTCACGCTATTTGAAATATCATTGCACGCCACTGCAGTTAGTCAAGGGCGCATTAAGTATTGAGCGGACAAGCAAAATTCAATCATTTTCGATTGCACTGAATTTTCTTATGTAACGCTTGTTTTTAATTAATGAAATAAAAAATTGGAGAAATTAATACGCCTCAAAGCTGTATATTGATCAGTCTGCCAAAATTATCAAAATGATATTACAGTGGTCGTTATTTTAAAGCAAGCACTTAGGTAATTGATACACATCGATTGGCCATTTCATTATTACTTTAGATTTCAAAGTTCAGTCAAATCTGAGCAGCGGTTTTTAAAATGCACCGGAACCAATATTTAAGTTCACAGGTTCGAATCCGCAGTTTCCATGTGAAGATGTTAAAATTAGAACTTGCAATAACTAAAATAGATTATATAAATTATGTGTATATTCATGATGAAGCATCATGCTAGCATCAGAAGGGTATTAAAGCAAACACATTTGTGTTAATCCCTCAATTTCAATTTGGAGCTGTAATCATACTGAGTGTTTAAATGTTTCATTCAATACTACATCATAATCCAGTAACAATGTTATACACAGGCAAAAACTTGAAGAACAATATTTACGTTCTTCAAATTAATGTTAAATCAATTAAAAGTAAATTATACTCAATATTATTCTTAAAATACAATAATCTGGACAAGGGCAAGGTACAGTATTTTTGGCAGCCTACAAGAAGTTTTTATACAATTATTTTAATTAACACAGCAAAAAACACAAATAATTTACCTTAAAAAATTTTATTCACTACCTTGACATATTCTTTAAAAGACTCGCATGTAAGTACCTGTAATAAACATTCATAGAAAAAAGATCATCATATTTTCGTTATATACAATTGCGTGATTATCCCGTTTATTGTTTTACGACTTCGCATTATGACACGTTGCACAAAAATAGTGTGTGAAGTTGTCTATTGAATTGGTATAAGTTCTTCTCTTCTTGACCTTTTCCTGGTTTTTCTCCAAATTTTTGGAAGAGGCAGCATTACTCCCTAATTTAACATTTCAAGAAAAACTGTTATGGAAATATTATCCCTCGAAGCTCCTAGCTGCTAGATTCAACCCCCAGATTTGCTTCAAACGCGTTAAGTACAAAAAAGGACAAATAGGCAAAAGATAAATTGAATCAGCCATTAATTCTATTTTTTAATCGAAAAATGATATTTCGATTACTAAATATCTAGCTAAAATATTCAAAAACTTCAACAACATATGTACCTAGTCAATGACAAAGAACACCATTATCATCGGAAGAATAGGTAGTGGTAGAAGTAGCAATTTCTATTTAGCTACGTAAACTCGTCATGTGATAAACTCAAAGTTTTTAGAATGTTATATTGAGCTCCAATTTTAGTATAAAAGATTTAGACTAATGACAATTCATAAATGTTGTTGTTGTGCCTTTGTGTTTTAAGTTTTATTAAAATCGGAACTGCAGTTTTGAAAATATAACTCTACGAATTTGAGGATCTCTGGTTCAAACCCCGCTAATTTTATATTTTTAAAAATATTCGCAGAGTGAAATTTCATAAAGAGAAAAATAGGCTAAACTCGTATATCGCATACAGATTTCCTTCCCGTCAGCCAATATATAAAATAGAGATCAATTTTTTTTTAAATAATTGTATTAATTAAATAATTGTACTCAATCCCTTAGCTTACAATTTATTAAAAACCACATACCATAACTATAAAAACAACTTCTACATACTTTAAACTGTCTATTTACGTTTATAAAAGTATACAGTGTGTCCCAAATTCGTGCGTACCATCGGAATTTTGGAAACAGTAATAGAGACAAATTCTTTTAAATAGGAAGAAGACGCAGATTCTGTGATTAATTTGTTTTTCTCAAGCTACACATCGTCTTATTACCAACAAGCTAAGGATCCATTTTCATTCTCCATACTGTATATACAAAACGTGGACATTATTTAATTAATGTACAAACAGAAGAGATTTAGATAATACAAATTAGAAAAAAAAATCATATTGAGTGAAATTAATAATTTATTTAACTTACTAACAATTATCGCATAGACAATATTAATAATAGGGTAAGTCCGGGAGAGATGGCGTAGCGGGGGAGTTGGCGCAGTTGTATAAATGACACTTTGGAAACGATAACATTAGTTCTGTTGATAAATTTGGGTGTGAAACAACGTGAGGCGTACTTTGTGCAAATATCGTGAATAAATACAAGAAACAATGTAAGTTATAAGCAATAATCAGTTTTAAAGTGGCTTGAAAATGTTTAGCATGACCAATTATCTCCGACTATGTAGGCATTTTGCTGTTTTAAAATAATTTACGGCCATTGTTAGAGGTATTACAGTTCGCGGCGACTGCATAACCTTAAATAATACTGTCTTTGTATTGCTACAGGCGGTGACAAGGTGAGCCAACTCGCCCTGAAAATTGGGACAGTTGGCTTTCTGCGTAGCGGGAGAGTTGGCGCGATGCCAACCTTTTACAAACGTAAAACTCGGAGAGCCGAATGGACAGAAGCACAGCTACAGCTTGCAGTTACAGCAATACAGAATGGAGATATGGGTTTTAATGAGGCATCTAGATATTTTGGAATTCCATGCACAACTTTAAGAAGACGGAAAAAAACTAACAACATCGTGAAGGGGTCGCTAGGACCATCTTCACTATTAGGGGATGCCAACGAAAGAAAAATAGTGGTGCACATTAAAAAGTTGCAAAAAAATGGTTTTGCGCCGAACAGGGACGATGTGCGTCTGATGGCTTTTAATTTATCAGAACAAATGGGTATAAAAAATAAATTTAATAAACAAAGTGGACGAGCTGGCTATGATTGGCTTAATCTGTTCTTAAGTCGACACCCCGAATTAAGCATACGGAAGTCGGAAGGTGTATCTATGGCAAGATCCGAAGGAATGTGTCAAGAACGCGTAACTGCATACTTCGAGCTACTAGAGAGAATTTTGACAGAAAATCAGTTATTCGATAAACCTTCTAACATTTTCAATATGGACGAAACGGGGCTACAGTTAAACAACAAAACCGGCTACGTTATCGCCACCAAAGGTTCTAAAAGCGTTCCTGCAATCACATCTGGGGAAAGAGGAGAAACTATTACGGTAATAGCGTGCTGTAATGCCGAAGGAACTTTTATTCCACCTACATGTATTTATAAGGGAAAGTATGAAAAACAACAATTTAAAACCTCTATGCCTCCCGGATCAAAGATCTACATGTCAGAGAAATCTGCTTATGTGAATGCAGATATTTTTCTTAGATGGCTCAAAGATCAGTTCATGCCAAGAAAACCTTTGGGGAAGACATTGCTTATTCTCGACGGACACACGTCACATTGTAATTCGGTTGAAATGCTCGAGTACGCAGAACAAAATAATATAATTTTACTGTGCCTGGCGCCTGCCCAGTCATACAACGCATTATCTACAGCCCCTCGACAGGGCATTTTTTAAATCTCTAAAGAATCATTATAACAATGCATGCCGGCTCTACATGAAGAACCATCCTTCCCAGAAAATTTCAAGACTAAATTTTGGAGAGCTTTTAAAAGAAGCATGGACGAAGGCAGCAACAGTAAGCAATGCTGTATCGTCCTTTAGTTCTACAGGAATTGTACCGTTTAATCCACAAATTATTCCAGACTACGCATTTCTTAACTCCAATAATGGTGAACCAATTAACATTGTGCCAGCAGGACCTATAAGTAACCTATCAGAATATCCAGAGCGATCCGTTACACCAGAACCAACAACTTTAGGGTCGACTAATGACAACAAGAAACCAAAACAAACACACCCACTTCCAGCAGGTAAAACTCCAAGTAAACTGCTGGATGCAATTGCTCCAGTTCCAAGCTGCTCCGGTCTTGCCAAAAATGTGGCCCTTGAATTAACATCACCGGAAAATATAAAATCGCAAAAGAGGAAAACATTAGCAAAACTTCAAAAAGGTACAAAAACGGGGAACCCTAAGAAAAAGTCCTTGTTGCGACAATGTCAAAAGAAACTACAATATTCCTCTTCATCCGAAGATGATCTGATAGATCCGGTTTTTGCAGAAAGTGACGATTCGGATCTCGCAAACGAGCAGGACGAATGTGCTGGCTGCGGCGAAGAATACAGCAAAACCAAAAGGCAAGACGAATGGATACAGTGTATACTTTGCAGCAAATGGATGCATGAGGGGTGCACAAAATTTGAAAATATTTGTGATTTGTGCGGAAAACATGCTCTCAAAAAAAAGAAACCATAACATTTTGGTTTACATCTCATATTTTGCTTATATTGTTATAGACCATCTCACCCGACTTAAATCGCCATCTCACCCGGACACGTTGGGTGAGATGGTTTTTTCCACTTTTTTTTATTTTGCATAAAATATATTCATAAAATATATATTATCTCGTTCTTATATTTTTTTATGTTAACTTAACCTTTCAGTTATATTGTAACAGCAACAGAATTTACTTTAATTAAATAGTTCATGATTTACAAATTTTTCTTGAATTGTGCGCCATCTCTCCCGGACTTACCCTAACTATTTCTTGTCATTTTAAATGTTATGCATTTATAAAAAATACCCATTACAGCTTATATGTAGCAGTGCAGATTCTTCAAGACAAATTCTCTCAAATATTTTGCTTAAATAAATGTAGTGATATGGCATGTTTACATGTAACTAATTTAGTATCAGTAGTCACCTTAGCAGATGCCTTGCTCATTTTCGAAACATAATACATTTATATATTCTAAATATTAAATGTTTTGAAAACCAGTAAAGATGTTATAGAAAACATGAGACCTTGCGGCTCAAGTGTTTATGAAAGTATTTAGGAGATTCTTCTGTTTTCACAATTGCAATTCGAATTTAGAAATTTGGACTGGTACAGGGCGCGTCAACGGTGAAGGCTTACACCTAAGTACTATAATCATCATCATCATCATTGATAGCTTTTTCGTGCCACTGCTGGGCATCGCTCTCTTCTCTGCCACCTGCTTCTCCCCATCGCTATGCTAGAAACACGGGGGACCTACAGTTTAACGTCGAATCCGAACGACAGAAATTCAGAGAAGGTGTTTAGCATTAAGATCCCACGGTTGCAAAGCGGATTGGGAAATTGTGATATGGTGGGTTGCAGCCAAGTTTTTATAAATCTGCATAGTCGTGTGAGCGCTCTACCAACTAAGCTACCACCACACACACACAAGTACTAATAGTCACATTTAAATAGGAATATGAGGTAAGTCTACACTTAACAATTTATAAGGAAGTCTAGTACCTTCACTGTCATCATATATCTAACTTTGGCTATATTTTCTTTAGTTATTGATATAAAAACATGAAACCTCCAGTAATTTTTATGCATATATAAGCCCATCCAGGAATAATACTGGAAAAAATACGAACGGCGAAAGGAATTAGACAAAGAGACTTACTCAACCCCTTTTTAATTAACCTAATCATGAATGAAATAATCAAAATAACATTGAATAAATGCGAAAGAGGCTACCGCATGGGGGAAGAAGAAATTCGTTTAGTTTATTACGCAGACGACGCAACCCTTATTGCCGAAATGGGTTCAAGCAAGAAGAAACGCATGGAACCAACATGTATCAAGAATACAAAACAACAGGATCGCGAAGATAGCAAGAGACTTACGACCCAGAGGAAGAAGGAGGTCACCAGGAAGACCACAGAAAAGATGGAGAGACTCTCTGGAATAAACAAGCTAATTAGCTTATATGAAAGAAGAAGAAAAGAAGATACGCCCATTGTTCGGTATTAGAAATAAACTTCTAACACATCTTGTTTGACGGAAATGGCTCCCAGTTGCTTTTATTTCTTTTTTTCTCATTTTATAATCTTGATCCTCGTTTATACCGCTTGCGCAGTGTCGAGGCGGTGTGAGGCAAAGCTAAACTAGTTTGTGCTATTAACAATAGGGTCCCACTCTGTGGGTTACCGTGTTGGTGCGAAACCGTGTTTAACTTGTCTGGTGTGCGTATAGATGCTTTTATTTATGGTCTTGTTACTCCTCGAATGAGACCGTAATACGAAGAGTGCCATTAATTTGATCCCCAATGACAAATGGAGACCGGGATCCAGTACCGAGCACTCGGGGAATTAGAAAAATTTCCGATCCCTCGAGTGATTCGAACCGGGAAGCGTTCGGACTATTACATCCAAAGTCTGGCTGTCTTACCGCTGAGCCACCCCAGCCTCTATTTGCTTTTATATAGCCTAAACTTTAGTATTGGATGATTAATTTTTCTCAATGACTGAAGTTTAAAATCAAACTTAAAAAAAAAGCATAAAAGTGGACAGTTTTGGGTTTCCATGGGTTCAAAACGTGCGTTTCAATTAAAAAAGCAATATCGAACATTTCCTCGAACACTGATATTATAGGAATGTAAAAATTAGTTCGAAGATATCTAAAAAACCATACATTTATTTGTATCTAAACTATTTATAGGCTCAGCAACTCACTCGCGGCCTTTCATGACAATTCATAAAATAATTCCTCACCCACGTAACTCAAGCCCTTCTCGCCCGAATAAGCCCCGAAATCCCGATCAAAAGAAGTAATTTTTAACGAGCGCCGCGAGGCGACAAAAACTCATGGAAAAACGCCCGAGCCGACGGAAGCTAAGCCAAATAAGTCACGCAGAAAAGAATCTGTAAAATTATAATTACTTTGTCAACGGAGCGCCCCACGTGCACTCGCCCAGAGAAATTCTAATCCGGGCTTTGGACGCGGCCCGAGGGAACGGGCAGACACCACGAGGGCGGCTGTGAGAGATGTCCCGTAAGATAAAGTCGGATCGTATGACATTTCTCTTCCACATAGCTTACTAAATTGAAAAATACACGTGTTTACGTTTCGTTGACGCGGCTACTCGTTTTGGATCCTCTTTTTTGCTTTACGACAAGGAAGTGCTTCGGTTTGATCATTTCGAACCCGCAAGAAGAAGGAATTCCAGAAGATTAAGTAAATTTGAAGATTTCATGGTATTTTTGAGGAGACAGGCAATGCATCGATCACATGTTCTGCGTTATCGGTAATACAAATCAATAACCATATTTTCCTTAAAGCCTATCCATTTTTTAAATTTTATAGAAATCAGAATAATTTGCTACCAAAAGTATGGTCACGTCAATTACTTTGAGCACGTTTGTATTTAGCTTGCATAGTTTACCATATCGTGATACTTCCGTTGGTTATATTGTTTTTCTGGTGTAGTTCATTTGGAAGTGTTTTTTAGAACTAAACCACGTCGCATTGTTCTACATAACTTTCTACAAAATTAAGAAACCTTTAACCAAACCGTTGAACTTGCTACGTCTTCAATAGGTTATATAGAACGAGAACGTGATAACGTGGGCCCACATATTTCTTTGAATATTCTAAGAGAGATCAATTACTAGTAGAAGTTATTTGTAAGTACCATGGAAAATGCTGTGATCAATGATCAATAGCTTTGGACATCGTTAAACCACAAATGCAGAAAACTTCTATGCAACTAACCTAAAATCATGGTGGGCAGTGAAGTTGTATTCGATATGGTACTACTCCTTCAATTATTAATGGGAATAAACATTTTAGTAGTAGTGTTTTAAATATTTTAAACCTTTGAAACAATGCAGAAAATTTAAATTGATTGAAACTTCCTATAGAAGTAAATGAATTTTAGTGATAACGTGTATCAGTAGATTCCTTAAAATAACTATATATTGAAGGTTTTGGTAAAATTTAGGTTTAAATGAAAAATTTAAGTACGGACCTGTATAACTCTCATGGGCAGACCCGTTTCTTTGGCGAGCTGCTCTCGTATGTGCCTCGTCGGCTTTGGTGTCTGGGAGAAGGCAGTTTTCAAAATTTCTAACTGCTTGGCTTTTATGGTCGTCCTGGGACCTCTGCGTTTCGACCCTGCGCTGCTATCATCGGGACTTTTGTTTTCTGTTTGGGAGTCTCTCGTCTCGGGGTCGCCGTCCAGCGACGTTTGGTCTTCAGAATCGTCTTGCCCTGTTTTCGTTTCCTGCGAATTCAAGAAATATTCAAAATATGTGAAAATCGAAAATTTAACAACTAAATAGATGGGTTTTGTTTTTTGATTTCTTCCAAATGTATTTCGAATAGCGTGAAGGTTGACAGATTAAATAAGTATTTTAGGAAAAGAAAGCTAATAAAAAACGTTCTTCATATTTTGAAAGTATACAGTATGATCTTGTAAACGCTACTAACCACGATTGGCCAGTAATTATATGTACATATTCGATCTCCTGGAACAGCGAAATGTGGAAACTTCCTCGGTGTTTAAACACAATTTTTTTATTACATTCATCCCGCAAAGGTACAAAATTACAGTTTTCAGAGCACAATATACAATTTGTCATAGGATACTACCCGCTATCACGCGGTACCGAGTTCAATTGTTATAACCTTGGAACCCGCCTTAATACAACTTTGTAATTATATCTTTATTTGAAATATGTAAAAATCTACCATTTAACAATTCACAACAAAAATGTTGAGGTCTTTATGTTGGTAGGGTATTCAGTCATTCAGCTGGTGGTACTAAGTACGAATTATAGTTTTCATTCGAGCCCAAAAGCAAATATTCATACTAATGTTGCGTGATCTAAACGTGGACTATCTATTTCATTATCCTCATAAGTTATTACTTGTTCTCAGTTCATCAGCATTTTCTTTTTAATTGTAGATTTCTTTTAAAACAGTATAAATTATTATTTTTATACCATTGACTGATATTCTTTGGGATGAGTTACGCATTTACTTAGTTCTCGGGTTTTGCCTTGTTCGCATCCTGTCATCTTCCTATATAGAAGTATTTTTTAACAACTTAACCTCATTTTTGTTTCAATTGTAGCACTTGTTTATATACGAATACGTATTTTAAGCTACTGTTTTGCATTATGTTCGTAGGTTCCTTATTATTTCAGAATTCAAATACTATTTCTTCTTCAACGTTAGTTCTTTTGTAACTCTAAGATACATTTTTTTACTATTTACTGGTATTTTTGGAGTGGTGACTTATGTATCTAGTTGACAAATTGTACCGTTTTAGTTTATTACCATGCATATATATTATAAATCATTCTCATTAATCTACAGACATTTTTCTTTGTATTATAGTTCTCCATCTAATGTTCTTCTACTTCTTCTGTCTGTAGACCAATGGCCTGTTAATTACCTGCAATTAGCAAGTTCTGCCCTCTTTGTCCGTATATCGAAAAGGAGCATAACCTCATCATCAACAATTTTTTTCATCCCACTGTTGGACATCGGCCTATTCTCTGTCGCGTGTTTCTCCTTAGCAGTAGGTAGAAACAGGAGGTACGTACCGAGATCCCACGGTTGCAAGCCGGATTGGGAACTTGGATGTGGTAGGTTGCAGCATAAGATTTTTAAAAACTGCCTAGTAATGCTTAATTTTCGAACCCATACCATAATCGAGCGTTCTACCAACTGAGCCACCACCACATTTCCCTAACTCGTGGAATAGCAAAGAGAAGTTCCACTACATAACTTACGATTATCTAAGCTGATCGTATGACAACTGGGACCGACGGCTTTACGTGCTCTTCCTTCTAATAATATGATACTTTTTCACTATCCCATACAATCTATTCAGGTCTCTTCCCAACTTGTATATTTACTTGGTCGTTAGGCGCTACCGAGTGCGAATTCCGTTACACTCATAATATGTTACTGTTTTTTTCGGCATCTTAAACTAAATTATTTTAATTGCAGTTTTTCTTCAAACTTTTAAAACATATATTGAGATTGTTCTTCCCAATGGTTTGAGGTCTCATGGTAGAATAAGTGTATTTGATCATCTGACAGTACCATTTATACGCTATTAGCCCGTTTTACAACCATAAATGTAATTTGTTTATTGCAGCCCCATTACAAATTTACACGTTTGCTATTATTTATTTTTTATTATTATTTTTTTGCGATATTGTGGGTTCTAATAGTAGCACAGTGTGCATTTGATTATTTGAAGGTACATACTCTGTTCGAACTCCATATATTTAGAAGCTGTACGAATATTTTTGTTCAACCTAGCTCTTCCCCAAGTCTTCAAACTATATTTTTTGACAGTTTTATACAGTACTCGAGGATTACTTGGTGGTACCAAGCCTATCTTATAATCTTTTGGCTCTCGACACAGCTAGGCGATCTTTTCTCCTATGCCTGTGGTGTAGGATAGAGGACCTACATTTTTACGCGTGTTTTGTACTTCTTCTCCAGAGAAGGTGCTCTTAGCAGAAGTATTTCTGTGGTTTGTCATTGTTCTCTCAGGGGAACCAACCGTGTAAAAATGTATAGATTTTGGACCAATGATCGAACCCAGGTCGTTGAGCGCAACAGTCCAACGCACTAACGGCTGCCCTTCGACCACCACCAGTGGTACCGAGTACCGAATATAAAACCGCTATTATGTTGTTACCAAGCTTGAGAAGGCAAATACAAGGGTTGTATGCCAAAATCACTTTTAAATTTACAAAGACATATTTCTACACAATCTTATGAGATCTTTTTAAGGGTACCATCTTCGATTCCCTTCATCCTCGCAAGTTATAACCTACCTTTACGATCCTAACGTTATTTTGTTATTTCAGTTTCAACTTGAACTTGCAATAGCATCTTCTAGGATTCTGTCCACAATCTTTTAAGGTTCCTTCATGGTTTATGCATTGTATCATCTGGTAGTACTGAGTTCGAGAACCATAACCAGTATCCCTAAAATATTTTTTTAGAAGTTTTCATTCAAATTATGTAAACATATTGTTAAACTAGTAACCGCTGTAGTACCTATTGTTACTTGGTTACCTGACGGTACTGCGTTCAAAATGATCCACCTTCAAGCTTTGTTAGGTATTTCCCTTCGAGACCATTAGTGCAGTATCATAAAATTCTCCTTCAACTTTAGTAACATTTACTTTTAGATGTTTTTATTCCAGCTCTCATCGTATTTACATAAATGTTCCGTTTAGCCATTAAAGGTCTTTTCGTGGGTTGCGCGTTCATTTAAAAATCAGCGATACCAGGTTCCAATACCGCTAACGTCAAATGGAAAATTTCCATACGATTTACATTGATTGTTGGATAAAACTAATTCTAATTCTTATTCAAGCGTGGATTTTCTAGACTGATGTTATTTCATAATCCACATATTTCCTGCTTTGCACCATCTGGGAAACGGTAAAGTTCGAATTGATGGTAAGCGAACCAAATCATAACGCGCCATCTGGCTGACAAATTACCTGCCAGAAGATCCCATTTTTGCGTTAAATGGAACTTAAAAGATTAATTCTAACGGCGCTGCTTCATTGTTGGGATTTTTACTCGAGATCTTTAACAGTTTTTGATCGATTACAACCGGAAGTAGGTCGAAACTCACCGTTCCTATCGTACTACTGATGTCTGAATGTGGTAAGGAGTTGTTGTTGGTCTCTCCAGGGGCCGGAGGCAAGGCCCCATGGATGGGGTGGTGCTTCAGTACCGACGACGTCGTGCTGTTGTCGTCGTCCTCGTCGTCTTCAGATGCCGATCCTAACAAAGGATCTGCAAACAGAAAAAGAAGATTTTTAGGAGTTATTTCTAATTAGAATGAAATTCTAGAGCTTATTCTTCGTAGCTGGACCGTTATGTAATCCCGCAAGTATTTTTTCCCGAACGAGCAGCGAGAGCTCCGAGCAGCCAGCATTCCTTTTTGTTAGCACATCAAAACATTTTAATATTAACATATTTCATCCGCAAGTTCTATCATACCCTCACAGTTAGGCTCTGGACGTCGCAGTCTAACACACTGACACTGAAACTGGACAAGGGTTAAAGGTTACCCCGAGGCTGGCCCATTGAGTTTGATGGAATGGAGATAGCCGGCTCGATTTGAAGTTTGGGTAAACGTTTAACTAAATATTATCCAGAATCATCAAATTTTGAGGTGTTTTAACAAAATCGCAACATTAGAGTTAAAAACAAATAGGTAAGGCGTGAAGCTGAAGTTGAATCCCCTTTATTGATGCATTTTTGAAGGGAAGGAACGGAACGGAATAGAGAGAAGTTGAAGTTTACCCATGATTTCTCCAATTTAGGAGACTTTTCGTAGAAATAATCTGATTAAAGGTTCATCTAAGAAGGAATTTAATTTTTGCATTGGGAGCAAGAAGATTTGGCTTTAAGATAAAGTTAAATCATGATTATGTTACAAAATATTAATTAAATCTTATATTTTGAGGCTAAAGTTCTTTGCGAACTTCATATAAAATTCCCCGGTTGGAGCTTTTCTGATTTATAAAATTCAGTTCATTTGTGGTTTAGATTTGAAAATTATATCGAAGAAGCTGACTGAAGAAGAATTATATGTTATATTTGATGAACAGCACTAAAATTAGCAAAACTTTTGAATAAGTTACGCTATTTCTCTCCGATGAAGTTAAGAAAGTTCAAAAGAGTTAATTAAACTTCCTGAATTTTTTTGGGAAAACAAGAAATTGAAAGGAAACGAAGTTAACAGAGAATTTCGAATAGTTGGTGCAAGCCTTAAGAATTCGTCTTGCATGAAGTTGGCAATCATAACTAGATTTAAACCTAATGTGAACTACTTACGTTGTGAAGATGTAAATTAAATCTTAATTCCTGGAGTTCTACACTAATGTTTAATTACTATAATAGATGTCGTGAAATAACACGTTAAGGAAATTCCATAAGTGCGAAGTACTTATTATTGCAATCATTATTGGAGATAAATTACCAAATCTATGTTTACTGATTTTAAATGATCTATAACCATTATCTTCTAATTGCTAAAGTTTTCTGGTATTATAGACTTCCGTAGTGATGTTGGAGAGTAATATTAGAAACAAATCTAATCGAATTAAATGTTTAAATTTATGTAAATTGTAATTTTGTCGTGATTCAATATATAGTGAGGTTAGGTGTGAAGTTATGCTCCTTTCTAGCATAATGTATTTGTTGCACTTTAACCTCCAAAACTGAACGTATTGGATCCAATACGTTAAATTTATTGATGTAATATTATTAAATGCCAAAGTTATGAAGTTCTCGACTTTGCTTGAGAAGTTGTAAATTGCTTTTTGTAGATGATGTTCAACTTGAGACAGTTACGTTATTGAAACTACCTTCTAAATTTTTACTGTAAAGTCAAGTTTACTGTAAAGTTAGATGTGAAGTTTTGTTCAACATAATTAAAATTAAATTCTTGCATTTAACCCACCAAAACTTTGCTATTGAAATTAAAACTCTAATTCTATCGGTATGCGTAATCTTCAAGGGTGTTATAGAAAGTGGATGTGGCATGCACATGCTGTTGTGAAGCTACTTAGGGACACCAAATATACCGAAAATAATGCATATTTGCGATTTTCTTCTTGAAGAATCTTCGCGTTAGTTTGCCACACACTATACTATTTTGGTAACACGAAGTTTTGCCATTTTGAATAAGAGCAAAAGTATTTATAAACTCGGTTGGTATCCTGGAACACCATTTGTATTCTGGCTTGGCCTCACTCTCTATAACATCCTCGGTAGTATTAAACGGCGAGGTTGATGGAGTTAACATTGTTTGCTCTACACTCATCGGTGAAGTCAAAAAGCGTAAGTGGAGTAGTAATTACAATAGGTTATTTACAGATAGTAAAGTAAGAAATTAATAAAATACTGTAGGTGAAAACCCAATTCAAACAAGTTCAAAATTGTCATAATTTCCAAATTTCATATACATAAATTGAGTGTTTTAGTAGGTAAACGTTCCATACAAATTTACACTTTACCAAATTTTACGATTTCAAAACTTTATTTCGACCAAACATGTATATAAACTTCATTAGATCTAATTATCATTTGGACAAATTACCAATGTTTAGCATTTCATTGACCAATAGATTCATGATTTCAGTACTTACATATTTCAACACTGTAGTAGCTAATTCGACTTTCCTAAAATTAATACATTTCAATTAGACAAAAGTCAATTCTTCATAAAAGTCAGTTGAACTAAATTTCGTTGGAGGAAATTTTCAATTTAATGCATTTATTTTCAATTGCTCTATTTAAGTATCCCGAAATGTAGGTTTGACACGGCTAAGATAAGTTATTTTTCTTTTAAGTACAATTTTAGTTGGAGCAAATTCACAAGCAACCAACATTTATTAAATAAATCTCGTATGACAAACATTAAACCATTTTATTTAGTGTATTTACACAATATTACGTTTTATTCTCTCCATATTTCTATTAATTCCTTGAAGCAAATTTATAATTTCGGTAGATAAATTTAAAATCTCATTATTTAAATATTTCATTGTTTAAACATTCTTGCGATTGATTGGCCCCATTCCTTCCCGACTGTTACAATTTCGGGATATATTTTCAATTTACATTGATAAAATTATCATTCCACTATCTACATATTGTATTGTTTAAAAATCCCATTCTATAAACATTCCAGTATTTAAAAATTCCAGATTTCATTAAGCTCATTTTTTAAAATTCCCAATTATTACAAATGTCACCGAATAAAGTTTTCGTTGAAGTTAATTTTAAATAAGTAATAAATGAACAATGCTTTACTAAGCGGTGTTGCAATCAATGAACCAAATATAGAAATTTTCTTTTCACCGTAGCTGGAAGGTACGTTTTCCCCAATTTTGAACTTACAAAGTTTCAGAAATCAAAGGAGTTTTTCTCTATTTTCAACTTGAAATAGTAAACAGCACATTAGGAATCTTCTGGGCTTCTCATCATTCTACATTCACTTAATTCGATAAAACTAGCGGTGCGAGGGCGAATACCGAGAAATCCCTGTCCATCAAGTGTCATTTTGACATCTGGCTGACATGTAGCGCCGGATAAGGCTGTAGCACATGACGTGCCCGGCCACGAGAAAGAGAAATTCCTGTTGGGCAAAGAAACTCGAACTTCACACGCACGCAGGAAAAAATTGGGAAAACTGGTGCTTGTAAATCCTCCATTGCTCAAGAACTCGTTTGGGAAAAAACCTCTCGTAAATGGACACTTTCTCCTGCAATTCGCACTCGGAGCTAAATCAGAGGAGAACAACAATTAGCGTCAAAAGTAATGTAGTCGAAACACCGAAAAAATCGCTCTTCTCCTAAAACAACCATCAAATTACCATGATAAAGCCGGCCGCTCCCACGGCCGTCTTCATTAAATATTTATAAGTTGTTGGAGCCCGTGATGGGGTTTTATGAAAAATGGGAGTTTCGGTTCTTTCTTTTTGGCTTTTTGGGCTTAGACCAACCGCGGGTTCATGCCCCGTTTTCGCGGCGAATCGCGGCTAACTACCATAGATTAGAAATTTGCAGATAAGCACTTTCCCATAGCTGCATTAAACTCGCAACAATAAACTTACAGCTCGCGAGTGGCCGAGTGTGAACAATATACACATAATAACATTTCTAATTCGACATACGTATTAAAATGAGATGTTAATAAAATAAATAACGATAAATATCCACACTTTATTATTTATATAGCGAGCAGGTAATTTTATTAGTGCGTAGGCGACGGCCGTGCGCTCGAAATTGGCGTGAATTTGAAGACGGGATCGTGGATGACGAAAACGTACGTCTCGGCTCGCTCTATTGCACCTATGGGCACGGTGATGGGCGAATTTATGGACGCCATGATGTGGGTACGCGAGATCGTGATCTATCCCATGATTTTCGATTTCCGATAAAGTTATGTGTTGTCAAGAGCTTACGCTCCATGAAGGAATTATTAATCAGGCGAGGTTTATGGAAGAATATGAAGAATGGTCAGTTCTTCATTTACAGTATATAATAGGAGGTTTTTGCACGTGTTGCTGGAAACTGCAAGGTTCTGGGTATAAAATAAACATAAAAGCATCACATTTCCGCGTAATCTTCGTCAGAGTTTATTTACTTCCTACTGTTTGGCGCCTCAGTTCATTTGACGCCCTAAACGGTCGACTATTTACGTACATTGAACTCTTATCAGAATTTGTGGTCTTAAGAGAAAATCAAAGTAGGCATAAGAATCTTTTCCTTTAACATTGTTTCTACATTCGATTGGTTTCTGCATTTAATTTAGCGTCCTAAGCAACAGCCTAGTTTAATACAACAGAGCTGGATATAGAATTTAGCACTTCAAAAACCGACATAGTTTACAATATTTAGTAAATATTCATTTCAATTTACACGTGTAGAGTTCGAACTACAATGTATTAATTAATTAAGGAAGCTATAATTTAAAAAATATTTTTAATTTGTTTTTTACTAATTGTTTATGGATTTATTTTATATAGAGCTCTAGGCGTCTGCCTAATGGGTGCAAATAGAGTTCAAATTAGGATTTAGGATTTCAGAATTCCATCTAGATATCAATTTTGTTGATTAGAGCAAGTTCCCCTCTCTTTTCAACAGTTTCCATAAAACACCAGAAAAAGCAAGACAAGTCTTTCTTGAGGCGCTCTAGAGAATTTCACCATCGCATAGGTTGACCATAGAGTGATTAAGTTATACTTACAATTCTCAACTACAGTTTAGTTAAACGTTTTAATACATTTTGTAAATGTTTCCCTTGCATTTTCTTTCAATCTGATTTTTTCCTGCGCTTATCACTTTATTTACTTTAGAGCCCTAGGCGGCCACCTAATTTGTATAATATAGAGCCTGAGTTAGAACGAGAGACTTCAGAAGCATTAAATAGAATTAGAATTTAGGACCCCAACGGCCAATCTAAACTTCAATTCTTGGTAAACTGAGTATCATTCTGTAATTACTTTATAATAAAATTCCTTCGTACCTTATTTAATTTCTGCTCCTAGGCACCTACCTAATTTATACCTATGGAAGTAGAGTTATATTTTAAGAATCCAAGAGCCAATCTTAATTGTGATTTTTGCTAAATTGAGAAATTTTAGTAAGTAGATTGAGTTTGAGTATACATATGGTGAGGTTCAATTAGAATTTGGAGTCGTACAAACGGGTCAATATTTAACGTCTTATTTACTTAAGCGCCTCAGGCATCCATCTAATATGTATATACATATAGAATTAGAATTTAAGTCCCCAACGGGTAATTTATGCTTCAGTTTCAGGCGCACTAAGTAACGTTTTGCTTTTATTGTTGGTTAAATTTGTTTTCTTCCTAGCTTCGTATTTAATTCGTGCTCCTAAGTGCCTGCCTAATTTGTATCTGTGGAACTAGAGTTATATTTTAGGAACCCAAGCGCTGATCTTTAAGTGATATTTGTTAAACTGAGGCACTTCAACCTACAATTTTCTGTTAAATTGAATTATTTTTTGAGTTGGAGTATGAATATAGAGAGCTTTAATCAGATTTTCTAGGTGTAGGTTTGACGCCTTATTTACTAGGCGCGTAAGACGTCCGTTTAATAGGTATGCTTGTATACAATTTAAGATCCGAACGGCCAACTTATACCTCTATTTTCGGTGAACTGAGTAAGATTTTTCGGATATTGTTCGTTAAATTTGCTCTCTTCCTAGACTCATACTTAATATGTGGTCCTACGCGCCTGCCTTACAGCAAGTCTAGGTTTGACGCCTTATTTACTTAAGCTCCTAGGACGTTCGCCTAACATATAGAGTTAAAAGAGATCCCAACGGCCAATGTAGACTTCCACTTCTAGGCAATTGGGTAGCAATTAACAGATATTTTTTGCTATTTTTGCCTTTCTCCTTAGCGTTATACATATTTACTTTTTGCCCCTAAGTGCCTGCCTAGCTTATCTATGTTTACGTACATGGAACTATAGTTACAGTTTAGGAATTGAAAAGCTGAACTTCATCACGATTTTTAGTAAATTGAAGAACGTTGTTTTAAAATTGTCTATTAATTTGAATTTGATCATGATTTGGAGTATGCATATGGAGAGATTTAATTAGATTTTCTAACCCTAAGGGCACGTTTACGTTTGACGCCTTATTCACTTAGATGCTTTATGTAGTCGCTTAATATACAGCGCGTTCTAGACAATTTGGGACACTCTGTATAGATGTAAAAGTTAATATCCGAACGGACAATCTAATCTTCAATTTTCGGTAAACTGAGCAACATTACTATGTTATTGCTTGTTAAATTTCCTTTTTTTTCTAGCATTATGCTTAATTTGTGTTCCTAAGTGCCTGTCCAATCTACGCATATAAAGAACTAGAGTTTGAATATAGTAAATTAATAAACTTCGTTCTTATAATAATAAATCTACATTGATATTTTTCATAACTTAATTCTTACAATTTCCATTAACCCTAACTTTTTGTCGTTGTCTTTCGCGGTCTAGGAAACATATAGAACCCTAGCTACAACTTAGGAGGTGAACGCAAAATCTAGGCGGAAAATGTTGATTTAGGATTTTTTTGTTCTGGTTTCTTAACATTACTTTCGTGTTTAAAATATCTGAACCAATATATTACCTCACTAACGTGGCCTAAGTTAAACAGCCCCTAGATTATAAATACAAAATACCTGATTAGGATTTAGCACTCCGAACACAGAGATAGGAAAAGGTCAGCAACATTTTCCTTTCGATGTGTGTGTTAAACTAGATGACATTATTTAATGGAGCACCTACACATGGTTACATCTTTCTCAATTAAGCCGGACGCCTAGTTTGATTCTAACGTATGTATAGGGTTGAGGGTTTTCGAAAACTGGGAAACTTCTTCCTACCAATTTATTACAAATTTCTTATTTTAAGGACCCTTCTTTAATTCAGAGCCTTAGGCTACCACCCGGATCATATCTTGAACCTAATTAATTTGTGTTGTATTTTCCCATTAATTTCTTTTATGTTTGCTTATAGCTCTGCATTTGACTCTTAATTTAATTTGAAGCCCTAGGCAACCTCCTTGATTGTAAGTAGGGGTTCCCATAACATGGGAATCCAATGCAGATACGGATTGAAATTTCTTCTTGTCGACTAAATAACTATTTTGCGTAAATGTGCTGATATGTTTGCGCTAAGAGTGTTGACCATTTACATAAGCCTAAGCAGAACTGTGCGGCCCTATCTGAAAATTTAGGCAAAACGAAAACGCTTTTCGTATAGCTGCCCAGGCAGCTCCTAGATAGCGACTGCAGGATCCTAATTAGAATTTAGATTCCAAGCACACATTTGGGTGGTAGTTTTGGTAAACTGAACCATTATTTCTCTTAAACTTTTTTAATTTACCTTTTTTTGTGTTGGATAATAGCATATCTTAGGGAATCTAATTAGAATTCGAGATCCTAACAGTAAATCTAGGCTGAAAATTTCTACAACGTAATAAATGTACTTAATTTGATTTAAATATAATTATATCTTTGCTTTTCACATTTTATTTCGTCTAGCTTCCAAGGCAGGTTTCTGAACAGCCTTTCTCTATCACAAGGCCTAGTAAGTAAATCGTCTCTAGGCTAGAAGTGCTTACACTTCTCGCGAGTTGGAGCCCGCGTTCAGCTGTAGGTAGGTCCTCTGTGTTTGAATCAGTTTAAATGCGTAAAACTAACATCTGAGAGAAAATCTGTATGGTAATGGCAGAAGAAGAAAGTTTGCTGGATTACCTTTACAGGGTTTGTATTAGAATTTAGAACACAAAACGTGCTTGTAGGGAAAAATTTTTAGTATATGGATTAATTAGGTATATCTTTTCAGTTTAATTTTTTATTAATATTTTCATATCGTGAGGTTTGAGTTTTTATGCGCAAATATAGACAGCTTTGCAGTTGGCATCTGATTTAATTTGGCAACTTAGGCCTTAGCCTAAGTTATGAATATAGGTTTTTCATAAGACTTAGGATCCCAAACACGTATCGGTTTTTTGAAAATTTACTTTAATTTTCTTAATAATAATAATATATCGGTGTTTGGCGCCTCTTTTAATTTAGCGCCTTAGGCAACCGCCTGGATCACGCAACTGTAATTACAATTGTAAGCTCGAAAAGTGGGACTTGGGGCATGGATTTTTATTATTAAGGTCCGTTGTTCACAAATTAAGTTACTTTAAGCAAAAATATTTTTCTTAAGTTTCCTGGGGGATGTCCAATGCTATATTTAACAATTTTTCGTTGCCGTTACAATAGTTAAGTGTCTGTAAGTCCGCGTAATAAGTTACCACTATTGTTATACTTTATACATCGTGAATTTCAGTTTTGCAATAATCTTTCATGTATAATCGCTGTTGAAAACTTGAATGTTACGCCAAATCTTTGGCAACGAGTTCGAATACACATTAAACTTAGGATCAATAGCAAACGTTTTTATATTTAAATAGTAAATCCTCCACCCGATTTCCTCATTGTCCCTAAAATCTAAAATCCCTAATTTAGCCAACACTTCGTTTTCGAATTATATCTAAACAACAAGCCATATATTTCCCGAACATGTTGAACGTTCATTCCTAACAATCAATCAGCAGCGCCTAGTTAGTCCTTTTATTATTCCTTTATGAAGATCTCGAGCGATCTCGTAGGAAGAAGGTCGACTGGAACGGTCTACATCCAATTACTTCGATAGTGACCGCATGAGGTCCGCTGCAACAAACCCCAATTAGTGCGGGACCTGCTGGGAAACAAGGCATTATCCCTCCCGCGTCCCGCCGTCCCGAACACGTGGGGTTCATGCACACACATACGTACAGACACACACACGCCGTCGTCTGCTGTTCACACCTGCACACCTACACATTTTACACTCTGGGGTTCTCGGGCCCAGAGATTATGAAAATGATCTCGCGGTGTGTGTTATTATTATGTATTAGCGTGAGACTGATTGGAAAAAGCAAAAAGTTTATTTATACGACTAGGATGTAGCCAAACACCTGAGCTAATGAATAAAGTCGTGTGTCTTTGGGCTCCGGACAGGTGGGGAAAACTAGTGGGAAGAAAATTAAACCCTTTTGGCTCCTCAACTTTGAGTCTTCATAAGAATGTTTTCGAAAACTGCTTCAATTTTGCAATTGCTAAGTTGAGGAATCCCCCAAATCGCGGAACAAAATTTTACAAATTGGAAGTTTTTGATGGTAGTTCTCAAAATGCTCTGCCTAATGAGTATTTTGAAACTTTACAGCAAACTTCCAACACTTTACATAAATGTTATTCATATTGGAGTTCAATTGTTGGGTTGTTGAAGAACTTATCTCCAGAGGATACAGGATACTTTAGTTAGTCCAAGTTCCTACTCAATATGGCAGCTTAATTGCCGAAATAGGTGTTTAGGTGTTCTAAATATCGTGCTGGTAAAGGGTTTTCCAGAGTTTATGTAGAAATTATTATATTTTCAAAAATGGCAATCCCTTATATTCGTGTGGGTCATAACCACACACCTGGATGAATTGTTCTTCGTAGCTTCTGACCTACGAAAATTAACTTCGTGGTAAATCTGAGAAAAAAGTGGCATGTTTTAGATGCTAGGAAATAATATATCTACTTATAATAATTGTGGAGGAATCTCCGGAAAACCCAATATAACATACCTATAACAAGTTTTGGTTAAAATAACGCTTCTTGGGTAAAATAAAAATAAAATCATGATGCGGATCGTTCCTCGTCCCCTCCGTCTAACGATGACAATTCAAATGTAATTCATAGTGTCAACACTCGAATCAAGTGGTGAAAATGTTTTTACCAACTTAAGTGTAATCGGTTATTGAGGGGTGTTGGGGTAGTCGACCAAGCGTGCATTCGAAGCCCTTCAGACCGTTTCCTAATTTATTTTATTGTCTTCTGGTGTCAGTTTCGACTAGGTGGGGACTTTTAGCTTCGAAAAGTTGGTAGAAATTCAAAAATTGATTTTATTTTAACGAGTTGCTGTTGATATTTTAAAATGAGGTGGCGCGTCAAATTGTCTATACTTCGCAAGGTCCACTATGCTTCTAAGAGGCTAGTGATCGTCAATATTTGCTGAAGGCTAGTAGGAAGTCCTTCGAGTGTTTACTGAACAATTTCCGAGCGCAGGGCGTTACATTTCGATACACGTTCCTGAAATATACAGACAAACCCGTCAGGGGGACTTTCGATAGATAAACATTATTTTCATTTTATGGGGAACGTTCTTTAAGTTTACAATTTTATTTAATCCTATGAATAATTTAAAATTTGCTTGCTACTGGGCAAGTCCCCTTGGTGAAGGGTAGCTTTAGAATGACTATCTTAAAATATTTAACATATTTACAAGGTAGGTTGTACTATTAATGGATACCAGAAAAAATTTTGAATTCTATATTAATGCTGTTAAAATTATGAAGGTTTCCCTTTGACAATGCCTTCTATTTCTCAAATATGTAGGGATTTATGGTAAAAGTGTTGATATTTTAAGATATTAACTTGGTGTAGAGTTTATAGATGTATTTCTTTCGTAATTTTATAAAATACCAAGTAAAATATGTAGGGAATTCACATAAAAAAAGGTAAAATATTTCTAAACCAGAGATTTCCCCTTGAACATGAGGCTAGGTACAACAACAGACACTTATGAAGTTTAGAGATACTGTATTGGGATTCTAAAGTATTTTGTGGATATTAGAGAAGCAGTACTATACCACTTCCCAGTAAACATTGTAGGGGGGGGTTACGTAATCTCCAAAAGATTAGGAGTTTACTTCTTCTTCTCTAATCCTTATGCCCTGTTAGGGTTCGGATGTGGGTTCCTTGTCCTGCATCCATTTCCTCCATTCTTTCTTGTCTCTTGCTAGAGTTATTATTTCCTCTAGCGTCTTTCCTCTTTACATTCCTATTTCTTCCATTTAGTATATCCATTTGTCTTCCCCTTGACTTTTTGCTTGGTTTTCCAGTTTCCATTATCTTTCTTGATATTCTGTCTTTATGTGTATACCAGTTTAATTGTTCCTATTTTTCCATTATTGGTACTTGTTTTGATATTTCTCTAGTATTATCGTTTCTTATCCTATCCCATTTAGTTTTCTCTGCGATTTTCTTGAGATGTTTCATTTCAATAGCATTTATTTTACTTTCGTCTTTTGTCGTCGTTTTCACATGCGTATGTTATTGTTGGTATTGCTATCATATTATGGATTTACCTTTTCACCTCCATGTCTATGTCTTTATGTCCTAGTAATGTTAGTTTATGGAGTAATATATTCTTGTTGATTTATTTACTCTGTTTAATATTTCGGCCTCTATTTTCCCCTCCTCCGTTATTACACACCCCAAGAATTTGTATGTTGTTACTCTATCAGGAGCTGCATTAGAATTTCAAGGCAATTACTCTCGTTATTACAAATATAGTGAAAGGATTATCTTTAAAAAAATCTAAAATCCCAAATCTATGTTGTTGGAGATATGCCCTCCCCCAGTATTTATAATTACACAATCTTTCTTCCTTATATATGCTTAAATTTACAGAACCTGACTCAAAGTTTTATATAGAATTTAAAAAGGGATTAGCTTCGAAAAATTATCAAATCCCAATTACAC
Organism: Limonius californicus; assembly: GCA_014611495.1. NCBI lineage: Eukaryota > Metazoa > Arthropoda > Insecta > Coleoptera > Elateridae > Limonius > Limonius californicus. Next base: position 16,220 of record JABXWE010015840.1, on the reverse strand, counting down.
ATTATATGCTGTGCACTTTCAGAAGGGTAAGCTGTATAATATTTCCATCTCTACGATACTAAGAGATTCAGGGAACTGTGTTAGGATTTTAAGGTAGTTATTTTCTATCTTACAAATTTAGAGAAAGGACTGTAAAATCCTGACACAATGAAGTTAACGTTATGGGTACTTCCTCACCGAAACAACAAAAAGTAAACAATCTATTTCTTAACTTCTTAACTTGTAGCAGGTTGCTAGAAACTATGTTGAATTTGTAAGGTACCTCCTTTGTGTGGAATGTAGAGAGGAATTATCTTTGTAAAAATTGCAAAATACCACATAGACATTGCAAAGAATTTAACTTGAAGAGAGTAAACTGTTTGGTATACTTCTGAAGGTTTTTCAATGAAAAATTATAGTTTCCCTTTCTCAAAAATATGGGATTCTCTTTATGTAGAATTTAAAAAGGTATTATCTTCGAAAAACTACAAAATTCCAAGTAAACATTGAAGGGATTGCATATCGAAGGGGGTAAACTGTACAATAATTCTGTCTTAAAGACCTCTGCAGTCTGCAGGAAGCGATTTGGGATTTCAAGGTTATTAGCTATATTACAAATATACAGGATTTTCTTTAAAAAAATGTAAAATCCCATGTCAATGTTGTAGAAGTTATGAGAGCTTCCTCTCATAAATACAAGATGTTCAATTCTTCCTCCTTAAACATGTAAGAATATTAGGTACGTAAATTCTCTTGAGATTTGTAAGAATTTACCTTTGTATAGTATTTAAAGGGACATATTTGGCCAAACTCCTTCATGAGGTGTAGAGCTTCACCATTATTATTATTAATTAAATACTTATTATTACATTGTTGTGGACAATGCACTTCGAAAGAGTGAACTGTACAATATTCTGTGTCAAAGAGGGCAAACTGTTGGGATTTTATGGTAATTGTTGTCTTTATTACAAATTAACATAAGGATTGTATTGTATTTGAAAAATTATAGAATCTCACATAAACTTTTTTGAGACTACGGTTTCACCTAAAGAAGAGAGACTTAGGGTGTTAAGTGTTAAAAAGTATATAAAACCACAAGTAGACATTGTTAGGATTGTACCAGTCCTGTGTTTCGCAGATATTAGAAGTATCCAACTGTGTTGGGATTTAAGATTATAATTCTTCTTGAAACAAGTCTCAAGAATGTCACATACAGTTTTGTCTTATTAGTTCTTGAATCGTTTTAAGATTAGTTTAATGGTACTGGAACTCGAAGTTCTTACTAGTGCCTTATGAATGAACTAGTTAGTTCAATTAGATAAGATAATGCTCTTGATGCTGATGTTTTTGATATACTCAGATGAGTGAAGGGGTAAAGTAAGCATTCAAAACCAACACAACAATATTTTATATGGTATTTTTTCACTGGTTGAAAATCTTTTGCTCGATCTTTAATATATTCAAACGACTTCAAATTTCTAGTACAACTAAATTAAATAAATCATCCTCAACTAATTATTTAATATTTCTGTTGAATATTCTTACTACGACAAAGGAGTAGCGTGGCGAACAAATGCGAGTATTGGTCAAACAGTATTCAAAGCTAAGCAAAAATCAGGGCGGTGACCACTTGGATGGACCAAAACTCTACGCTAACACGCTGATGTCCTGGTGCCCCGGAGAGTATCTAAAACTGCCGAGCTTCCTGGGTTACTACTACTACCTAAAACAGGGTTTTAAAGTGGCAGCAGGGTGCGGAAATCCCTTCAGGCCTTTCCGCAATCATTAAACAAGATGCGTAATAAAGGTTTTATCGTTAGTTCTAAAATGCATTAAACATTTGTTTCATATTATTGGAACTTGTATTAAAACCAATTAGCAATAAACTAACCTTTCGATGAATTAACTATCACAACAAACAATAAAAAAGAAATTACAGTGGATTCCCATTAGTTCTAAAACATTTTCAGTGTAAATCAAATGTTCTTCCATTTCAAAATGTTTGTTATAATTAACTGCGCTAACTTAGGATCTCTTGGATAAAGAACAGAGAAACATTGAATGTATCATTTTCTCACTAGTTCTAAAACTATTTTAAAAGTGCTACTATAGCCATATTGAATGTCATACAAAAGTTTCCTCACTACCTTCAAAACCGTTTTAAATTCTGTAAATTATTTCTGATGTTCCAATTCCATGTTAGAGTCCTACTCCAACGAAATTTAAATTATATACCTAACATAGTATATTAACTACTCGTACACCGAACTGAAAAGGCTGGCACGAAATAGAAGACGATGGAAGCAGGTAGTGTGGAATCAAACCAATCAAAAAGATTGATAACTGAGGAGGAGGATAGTAAATTTCTCATCAGATCTAAAATATTTTGAAAATATGTTCCTGGGATGACAAAGTCTCATTAGGTTTAAAAATACTTGCTGATCGTCTAGGCAGTAAAATAAGCAAGGCACCGAACATCTATAGAGCAAGTAGATAAAGAGTTTGTCATTAGTTCTAAAATATTACCAAATATTTTAATTTAAATTTAATTTGTGATATTCCAATGTCTCTCGCTAAGACTATTTAAGAAAACCGCGAAATATACAAAACAATTAAATAAAATAGTATTTTCTAATTAGTTCTAACATCTTTATTTTTTGCGTGCTTTATCTCTTAGGAGACGTAGCAATCTTCTCTCCCATGCTTGCGTTGCGCGTTTTGAAGTATCATAGACATAGAGGACCTACAGTGTAAACACTTTTTCTCCAGAGAAGATTAACTAGGTTGAATACCTCGCTGGTTTGCCATTGTCCTGTGAGGGAGAACGACAGTTAAAAATCAGATACTGGGGATTGAACCCCACGTCTTTAGCGTAGAAATCTAACGCGCTTACCTCTAGCCCACGACTGTCTCAAAATCGTTGTAAGGTTGGTAAACTGTTCTTCGGTCTTAGAACTCTGGAGGTTATCCAAATAAAAATGTACATATAAACATTTCTCTTGTTGCTAAATGTTTGCAGTTATTTTTGTTCAGATAAACTGGCCAAAGGCGCCTCGTGTGTGAAGGGTCAATAATATCTCTCTACATCTTCTTCAGTTTTGCGTATTTAGAATATCCTTTCTACTTAAAAGTACAAAAAAATGAGTTGTGTTGAAAACCTTGTAATTTTACTGTTTTCAAGATAATTTAATTATAATAAAATACCGAGTTTGCCATGAAAGTCTCGGTCATTCTCGCTAATGTGGCAACAAGAATTCCATTTTCTCCTGAAACCTTATTCAGTTTATGAACCAGTAAACGGAATAGGCTTGGCGACATTAAACATGGCCAACACAATTTCGAAATTTTACGGCGCCTTTGTCCGCTCGAAATTCTCTCGCGCCCACGCCGCCAATAAACCACGGCGAGTGCCAAAAATATCCCTAGGAGTTCTGGAACTTCCCACTTCGCGCGAGGTGGCCGTCGTCATTCGTTAATGAAATGTAAAGTTTTATTCCGGCTTCACCAATAAATTATCGTGAGAATGAGAAATGCGACTGGCATTGTTTTAAGAATTTATGAAGATATAAATTTTATCGCGCAAATTTATGCGGAGAGGAACGAATGAGGGCTATTGTTTTTGAATACAAGACGGCTCAATAATGCCCTGGCCATTTAATGAACTGGAAGTATTTACATAAAGCAACGGCGCGAAAATTTATGTCCGGAGCGATTTCGAGCGTTCCCAGCCAATTTGACAAGTATGCATTCGTTCCGTCCGACCGTTAGTCTGCAGACGGTATGTTGCTCCTCGGTATTAGCAACAGTGAAGAAAATCGATTTCATAGAGCATATTCTGGACTATTTCGTATAAAAATGTCCTCCATTCTAGATTAGATAGGCTTTTATCGTAGAATTCCAAAAAACATCCTCAAGATCTAAACGCAATCTCGGGTTTTTTCTCATTTCATGGCACATTCGATTTTTATTCGCAATTTAATCACAAACATTATCTCTTCATAAATAATTCTCATAATACCTAAAAGTAGGTTCAATTTTTTGCATCCTTTGCGGTCCATACCAGCTCTAATATCATCTAAGTCGGCCAAACCGGGAAGCAAACGGTCACAGTTGAAAGCCGTTCGTGCCCATCAGAAAACAACCGTGGTGGAACTAACACCGTGAAATTTTTATGTTTCTTTGCTCTCACGCCAAGGCCGCGCAGGTCTTGGTTTAAAGCAGTGGCCTTGCTTTTTCCGAAATGTTCGGTGCAAACTGCGGGCGAAACAGACGGACGAGTTCAGGGATTAATTATAAGTTTTCCGGAGTTTTCAGCTGCTCCACGAAAGTTTAATTTGCCAGAGCATACGTGCATCTTCATGTTGAATTCGTTAGCTCAACTCCATGAATTATGTAGAGGCTTGAAGGGTCGAAAATTCGTTTCAGGTTGTGGCAGTATTGGTGATTCCAATTTGTTAATTATCAATTTGAGGAAAATTTTCCTTGATAATGTTATTACAATGATAAGGTCATATTTGAAATAATTTTGGTACTAGAGAAAAAAACTGGATGATTTAATTATTTGTATTTGCCTTCTGCGGCATTTAATGCATAACATAAAGATATTTTCGGAAGAATTTGGAGCTAACGAGAAAAATGCCAGCTATATAATTTGTATCTCTTTGATATCTTAGTTAATTTAACGCCTATTTCACCCATCTGGCTCAGATAGAAGTTATAACGCTAAGCGTATTTTACAAGCCATATGTTAGAATTAGTGAGGAAACACTATATACGTTAGCAATTAAATAAGCCAGAAAAATATATTGAAGTATTATTTTAAGTTTTTACAAACGATCACTAGGTGGCGCTATTGAGATGTGTCATTACTATTATCCTAAAATTTGACATTTGTTATTGTGAAAACAGTGGCCGCTTAGAAATTGATCGAGTAGTTTGTTTACAGTGAGCGTTTAAAAAAAGGAATTTTGTGAAAAAATGGAAATTTCATGTAAAAATTTTCGTTGGATGATTTTTTATTAGAAGGCCTAAATCAACAACAATGCATAGAATCGCTTCGTTTAACTTTTAGTAATGAAGCACCATCAGAAAAGACTGTTTACAATTGGTTTGCAGAATTTCGTCGTGGTCGTGCGTCCGTCAGTGATGAATATGGTGTAGGTCGACCAAAATCGGTTGTTATTCCAAATCATCGATGATGTTTGCAACATGATTGAAGAAGATCGGCATGTGACTTTCAGTGAAATAGAGATCTCCTTAGGCATATAGAAGACTGCAATACATTCGATTTTGCATGAATATTTAGCTGTGAAAAAGATATGTTCCCGATAGATTCCGCATAATTTGACCCAAGCTCAAAAAAGGCTCATGTTAATTGCTGTAAGGAAATACTCAAACAATTCGACCGAGGAACTGCAAAATCCATATACAAACTCGTAACAGGTGACGAAACTTGAATATATTCGTATGAACCGGAAACTAAGCAACAATCCACTGTTTAGGTGTTCCAAGATGAACCGAATCCCACAAAAGTTGTTCGTTCCCGAAGCACTTCCAAGAAAATGATCGCTTGTCTAGTTGTTCGTATGGATTCCAACTAAATTTCAAATCAACGTTTTTGAAGCGTTCTTACCTACCTGCTGAGGTATAATGCAATAGATATACGTAACTCATGAAACTTTTAGAGACTGACAACCTTAAAATCCACTAAAATTAGATGGTGGTGATTTTATTGATGATATTTAGGTATCGTGCAACCATGGCAAATCCGGATGCACTCAAAAATTGCGCATGTAGAGAAAGTAGTCAAATTGATTATTTCCAATAGTTAATAAATAAAAACAGTAAAATTAAAATCTTTGATTTACTTGCTAAGAAAAACACTAAGCCTAGGCACTAACAAAACAAGTAGTTTGTTTCAAAAATCAACCTTTCCACTGCCTTAACTAAGCTTTCCAAACTTGTTTTTGCATACATATTATTAAACCTACCTAAATTCTTTAAATTTATCAAAACCTTGTACATAGGATGTAAATGCAAAAGCACGGTAAAACCTTCTCAAAAGCAAATCCTAATCCAAATGCAGCCCCGCCGCCATTCAATTCGCAATCTATACACACACAAATACACGCACACACAATCGGGAGAGAGAATCAAAGATCAATAGGGTATAATATGCATTTACGCGCTGCCGCTTTGGCGCTCTCCGCCGACCAAGCTGGAAAAACAGGCCCTTTGTGCGGAACTGTTACCCCGTGCGTATAAATATTATTTTAAGGGGGATTTTTCGACCGCCAGTGTGGTGTTGGTACGCTCCTGCAATTTATAGAGAAGGGAAGAGGCTGGGCTTTTCACCCTTAGCGTCTCAGAAAGCGTAGTGTAATTTTTGTGCTAGATTTGAGCTATTTGTTTGGGAATAATATCGAAATTAATAATAATAGTTCGAACACTGTATGGCCTACGTCGTAGGCTTTCATGGGATACCGTACGCCGTAAGTTCATGTCAGTACGCAATGAAAGTTAAGAAATTAATAGCATTAATAAGGGCTTAAATGTTAACTATGAGAAGCATCTAACCTAAGCAGCACACATCTGTTTAAACAATTAAACGTTTCACATCACAACCTATATGCGAAGCTTTCATATGATACCCCACAACGCCCAACTCCGTACGCAACAAAACTCAATAGATATATCAAAAACATTAACAAGGGCTCAAATGTTAACTGTTGGGAATATCTAACCTAACCAGCAGATATTTCTTAACTATTTTTTATGTTAAGAATAGGCAGCTAAATGATGCAGGACAGCCTATTTCTCAGGTTTCAAATGATACCCTACTTGGTCCATCTCCAAACAATTAATAACCTTAACCAGGACTTAAATATTACCTAACTGTTGGGAATATTTAACCTAACCAGCAGATATTTCTTAAGTATTTATGTTAAGAGTAGGTACTTATATATTGTACAACATAGGCTATTTTATAAGCTTTTAAATGATACCCACTCGGACTATCTTACCCGCAAAAATTTGTTTATCATTGGTGTTTAGAGAAGGTACCTAAATGGTGCACGACATAGCCTATTTGCTGAGCTTTCATATGATACCCTAGTCGGTCCATCTTAGTAAGAAACTCATGTCAAAACATTAATAACCTTAACAAGGACTTAAATATTAACTACTGAGAGCATCTAACCTAACCAGCAGATATTTCTTAAGTATTTATGTTAAGAGTAGGTACCTAAATGGTGCGCGACATAGTCCATTTCCTGAGCTTTCAAATGGTACTCTACTCGGCCTATCTCAGTACGCAACTAATGTGAAAAAAATTAATAACCTTAACCAGCATATAAATGCTAACTGTTGGGAGCATCTAACCTAACCAGCAGATATTTCTTAAGTATTTATGTTAAGAATAGGTACCTAAATGTTGTAGAACATAGCTTATTTTATTAGCTTTTCAATAATACCCCACTCGGACCATCTCAGTACGTAACTAAAGTCTAAAAATTTAAAACCTTAACAAGGACTTAATTTTAATTGTTGGGAGCATTTAACCTAATCCACAGAAATTTGTTTAACATTTATGTTAAGAGTAGATACCTAAGTGGTGCACGACATAGCCTATTTTCTGAGCTTTCCAATGATACCCACTCAGTCCATCTCAGTACGCAACTAAAATCAAAAAATTGAAAACCTTAACATGAACTTTAATGTTAACTGTAGGGAGAATCTAACCTAACCAGACGAAATTGAGCAACATTTAGCAGTAGAATCTAACCTAATTTGAGATAGTTATAACATTTTAAGTATTGAGCGGATTCTTCGAAGTTTCAGTTTGCCTAAAGTTACATTTCAAAAATTATATAAGTGTCTAGAGAAAAATGAAGGTGAATCAGAAGAATCATATTTGCTACAGCATCTAACCTAGTTCGCCTTATTAACATTTATATATTATGGAATACGTAACAGTCCACCATATGAGTTTTCAAATGCTACGTAACACGACCTATTTTGTTACCCAATTTCAACTAGGAATTAAAAGAGCATATGAAAGTAAATAGAGATAATTGAAAACTGGTATCTCTGAAAACATCTAACTCAATGGTAAAGTTTTAATGGCTTACGAAATAGACCACAGGATAGCAAATGATACTTATCATGCACTCATTTTATGCCCAAATAATCTACAAATTAAATAAATATCCAAAAAAGCAGATCATAATATTTTTAGGCGTTTCTAACCTATGTATGTTCAAAAATATGAAAAATTTATAGGAAACCACACAATCAATGTGAGCTTTTACATTATAACTAAGATGCTTATTTCCTTACGCAGTGAAGTTAAGGGCATGCGAAAAATCAATTAAGCTATATTCCATAATTAACTTAAATTAATTAAAAGGCTCATATTGTCAACAGCATCTAATCGAATTTGAGTAAATGAAAAGCTGTACATGAATCACGAGATAGTGTCCATACGATGAACTTTTAAATAAAACCTGACATACTCTTTTCATTATCTAACTTAAGCTGGAAATTAAACTGGACAGCAAAAATAAACACTACATCGAAAATTCATATTGTCAACAGGGTCTAACCTAGTTCGCGTAAATAAAAAGCTTTAAATGAATAAGGAGAGTGTGCCCATTCTGTGAGCTTTCCAATAACACTTAACTTGCACATTTCATTCTTTAGTTTAACCTAGATATTAAACTAGATAAAAAAAGATTACTTGAAAGATTCATATTGTCATCTAACCTAGTTTGCGTAAATGAAAAGCTTTAAATGGATGAGGAGATTGTACTCATTCTGTGAGCTTTGAAATGAGATTTAACGTGCTCTTTCTATTATTTAAATTAAGCTAGAAATTAAACTAGACAACAAAAATAAACAGCACATCGAATATTCATATTGTCAACGGCGTCTAACGTAGTTCGCGCAAATGAAAACTTTAAATGGATGAGGAGATTGTGCTCATTCTGTGAGCTTTAAAATGGGACCTAACTTGCTCTTTTCATAATCTATTTTAAGCTGGAAATGAAACTAGACAACAAAAATAAAAAGCACATCGAATATTCGTATTGTCAACAACGTCTCACTTAGTTTGCGCAAATGAAAAACTTTGAATGGATGAGGAGATTGTGCTCATTCTGTGAGCTTTAAAATGGGGCCTAACTTGGAAATTAAATTAGACAAAAAAAATAAACAGCACATCTAATATTCATATTGTCAACAACGTCTAACCTAGTTTGCGCAAATGAAAAACTTTAAATCGATGAGGAGATTGGGCTCATTCTGTGAGCTTTAAAATGGGACCTAACTTGCTCTTTTCTTAATCTATTTTAAGCTGGAAATTAAATTAGACAACAAAAATGAACAGCACATCGAATATTCATATTGTCAACGGCGTCTAACCTAGGTCGAGCAAATGAAAAACTTTAAATGGATGAGGAGATTGCGCTCATTCTGTGAGCTTTAAAATGGGACCTAACGTGCTCTTTTCATAATCTATTTTAAGCTGGAAATGAAACTAGACAACAAAAAATAAAAAGCACATCGAATATTCGTATTGTCAACAACGTCTCACCTAGTTTGCGCAAATGAAAAACTTTGAATGGATGAGGAGATTGTGCTCATTCTGTGAGCTTTAAAATGTGGCCTAACTTGCTCTTTTCTTAATTTATTTTAAGCTGGAAATTAAATTAGACAACAAAAATAAACAGCACATCTAATATTCATATTGTCAACAACGTCTAACCTAGTTTGCGTAAATGAAAAGTTTTAAATAGATGAGGAGGTTGTACGCATTTTGTAAGCTTTGAAATGAAACCTAACGTGCTCTTTACATAATCTAAATTAAGCTAGAAATTAAACTGGGCAACAGATATTAACATCACATCGAAGATTCATATTGTCAACAGCTTCTAACCTAGTACGCCCAAATGAAAAGCTTTAAATGAATAAGGAGATTGTGCCCCGTCTGTGAGATTTCAAATAATATCTAACGTTGTAATTTCATTCATTAATTTAACCTCGAAATTAAACTAGATAAGAAAAATAGAGATCATTTGAAGGGTTCGTATTGTCAACATCATCTAACCTAGTTTGTGTAAATGGAAAACTTAAATTACATCAAGAGGTTGTGCTCATTCTGTGAGTTATGAATAAAACTTAACGTGTTCTTTCCATCATCTAAATTAAGTTAGACATTAAACTAAACAAAAGAGCATAAAGATTACTTGAAAGATTCATGTTGCCAACAGCATCTAACCTAGTTTGCGTAAATGAAAAGCTTTAAATGGATGAGGAGATTGTACTCATTCTGTGAGCTTTGAAATGAATCCTAACTTGCTCTTTTCATAATCTAATTGAAGCTGAAAATTAATCTGGACACCAAAAATAAAGATCACATCAAAGATTCATATTGCCAACGACGTCTAACCTTGTTTGCGTAAATGAAAAGCTTTAAATGGATTAGGAGATTCTTCTCATTCTGTGAGCTTTGAAATGAAACCTAGCTTGCTCTTTTCATAATCTAATTTAAGCTGAAAATTAATCTGGACACCAAAAATAAACATCACATCAAAGATTCATATTGCCAACGACGTCTAACCTTGTTTGCGTAAATGAAAAGCTTTAAATGGATTAGGAGATTCTTCTCATTCTGTGAGCTTTGAAATGAAACCTAGCTTGCTCTTTTCATAATCTAATTTAAGCTGAAAATTAATCTGGACACCAAAAATAAACATCACATCAAAGATTCATATTGCCAACGGCATCTAACCTAGTTTGCGTAAATGAAAAGTTTAAATGGATGATGAGATTGTACTCATTCTGTGAGCTTTGAAATGAAATCTAGCTTGCTCTTTTCATAATCTAATTTAAGCTGAAAATTAATCTGGACACCAAAAATAAGTATCACATCAAAGATTCATATTGCCAACGCCGTCTAACCTAGTTTGCGTAAATGAAAAGCTTTAAATGGATTAGGAGATTGTACTCATTCTGTGAGCTTTGAAATGAAACCTAACGTGCTCTTTCCATCATCTAATTTAAGTTTGGAAGATTCATACTGTCAACAGGATCTAACCTAGTTTGCGTAAATAAAAAGCTTTAAATGTATGAGGAGATTGTACTCATTCGGTGAGCTTTGAAATGAAACCTAACATGCTCTTTACATCATCTAAATTAAGCTAGAAATTGAACTGGACAACAGATATTAACATCACATTGAAGATTCATATTGTCAACTTGTAACCTAGTACGCGCAAATGAAAAGCTATAAATGAATAAGGAGATTGGGCCTATTCTGTGAGATTTCAAATAGTAAGTACCTAACATTATCATTTTAGTCTTTAATTTAACCTAGAAATTAAACTAGATAAGAAAAATAGAGGTCACTTGAAAGATTCGTATTGTTAACATCATCTTACCTAGTTCGCCTAAATGGAAAGCTTAAAATAAAACAAGAGATTGTGCCCATTCTGTGAGCTTTGGATATAATCTAGCGTGCTAATTTCATTCTTTAATTTAACCTAGAAATTAAACTAGGAAAGAAAATTACCTTCAGTTGAAAGATTCATACTGTCAACAGCTTCTAATCTAGTTCGCGTATAAATGAAAAACTTTAAATGAATCAACAGATTCTACATCTTCTGCGAGCTTTGAAATGAAACCTAACGTGCTCATTTTATAACCTAACTTAGGCTAAAAAGTAAGCTATCCAAGAAATAAAAATTACTACTAGAATTATTTAGATTGTCAACAGCATCTAAACTGGTTCACATATATGCAAATCTTTAAATACATAAAGAGATTATGTCCTTTTTTGAGATCTAACAGGTATAGCTACACGAAATTGAGTTATGTATAATAAAGTGATGTAATAGGGACAAAATATACTTATAATGCAAAAACATACTTTTCTAGACTCAAGATAACACATGTAGACACTCACAGGCTAGCACTTTCTGGAACAGAAATATTTGGTTTTGGTTTCTACGAGCCCCGACACCTGATTTTCCGATTAAAAAAGTAAAAAAGTAAAATTATAGATAAGGTTTGAGTAAAACACTTGTAGCTGATTGCTGAACATGTACTTCCCCTACTAAACCCGTTTCATCTTAGACCATCCTATCGGCTTTTGTTTTCTTGGGTATCTTTACCATAGCCAAATAACCTAAAAATAGTTTATTGTAAGGATAGATTTTTCCGTTCGGTAGTCCCTGTCACGATGAAAAGGCAAAATGGAGCCCAAAGGAGCATGAAGAGACGAAGAACGCGATAACCGTCTCCGATTGCACGGTCTGACGCCGCCGCCCAAAGCGTGAAGGTCGTCGAAAAAATGCGCCCACAACACGCCGTTGTACTTGCTCGGCCGTAATAACAATCGCTGTGTATGATTCGACATAATTAAAATCCTGCTTGCGATATTTACTAGTCATGTCTTTCGGCACGCCGCGAAATGTTGCCGTCGTTGTTTTGTTACATACTTAAGTAGTTACAACTTCCGCGATTGCCGTTGCTTTGATATATATTTTTATATTCGACTTTATCGCGCGCTATTAAACTTAAAGGTTACTTTATACTAACCGATTCGAACAGATTTTTATGTGCACAAGGTCGGTGTTGGGCATTGACAACAAACCACTGCTGATTTGGTTCGTCATTGGGTATACTATATAAAAATATGGTTATAGGACAGGGAGTAGGGTGCCCTTTAAATCTAATTTTTTCCGATATAGCAATGTTAGATAACAGTCGGAAGTTTACAAAATGGATCCCTTATTTTATTGTCTTTCTCAAAAATCAGCAAGTAAAGAAAGGTATAGCATTTGTTCACGTCTTTTCATTCCTTTATGTTTTATGGCTGAACCGAATAGCTACAACAATCCGGCATGTTCAATATCATTTGGAAGCTCTCAGTCCGGGGTTGTTATAAGAAGCACTTTTAAATTCCTGCCTTCCTCATTACTTTGAAATCCAGGAAAACACCATATACCATTTCGATTTTTGGAATTGTTCGATAAGGCAGCCTTAAATAAGAATTTTTCAGTGTCACTGCAAAAGCTGTCATAGCCTACCTCAGTGGTCTAGTGGTTAGCGTGTTTGCCTATAGATCCAAGGGACACGGGTTCGAATCCGGCCGAGGTCGATGGGATTTTTCTGGACAGAAATATCTGAAAGTGAGCTTTCTATTGGATAAGAAGTAAAGTCATAAGTCCCATGCCACTGCCATGTGTGACACGTTAAAATCGCTACTGGAGTTGGAACTACTCCAGATAAGCAGAATTCATAGTAAGGGTGTACAATAAGCCAATGATGACTACAGCGCTAAGGGATGCTTGGAAAACTGCGCCATAGATCTCGCTCAATCGAAAATAAATCAATGCTGCAAGATGTATTTAAAAAAATCAGGTTTGGGTTTCCTCTTTCTATGAAAACTATGGACGGAGAGGGACCACTGTATATTTCAGGTGCAATTGTCAAAGAAATAACGCTTGTTGGTTAAAAAGTCGTAATGTGGGCTTAACGAAGATATGTGAAATTTGACTAGATGCGCTTTAAAAGTTTTTGTTACTTTGTATGTCACACCTATCCATAAACAAAATGAACAGTCAAAGGGCACAAGGCCTTAGTTCGAAAAGCCAGTTCAATTTATAAGAATGGCTATTTGAACTATTTTCGATAGATTTATTATAGCTAACCGACCTACTGCAACATAACAAATTAAGTATAACTTTAAAGCTCTATGCGTAATCGTCTAGGAAAAGGGATTTTTCTTTACATCTGGAACTAATGGGGGCCCTAGCTTTTCCCAAACATTATAGGGTATTTTTGGTATTAACTTAAACCCTTAGAAGTTTTTCCCAAAGAGTCAATCCCCATTGTTTTTAATTAAAAAATTTGAGAATTGGAAGGACATTACCTTTCATTTAACACTATCTGTTGTAGCTAACCTACTTATGTACTGCAATAAGACACGCTCGGTATTATTTTAAAGCTCTAGGCACAACTTTTATGATTAAAGTTCATCTTTGTAAAAACCTGTAACGAAAGAGGCACATTGCCTTTTCCTGCCTTCTGCTCTACACTAAAACTTTAAAAGATTCTTCTTCCAAGAGCTTTTTCTTTTATCTACAAAGTTGGGAATCGGAGGGTCTAGTGTAACGAATTTTTGATATTGCATTATCTTAAAGCTCTAGGCGCAACTTCTATGATTAAAGTTCGTCTTTGTAAAATCCTACAAACGAAAAAAGCACATTGGCTTTTCCAGCCTTTTGCTCTACACTAAAACTTTAAAACATTCTTCTTCCAAGAGCTTTCTCTTTTATCTACAAAGTTGGAAATCGGAAGGTCTAGTGTAACGAATTTTTGATATTGCATTATCTTAAAGCTCTAGGCACAACTTTTATGATTAAAGTTCGTCTTTGTAAAATCCTACAAACGAAAAAAGCACATTGCCTTTTCCAGCCTTTTGCTCTACACTAAAACTTTAAAACATTCTTCTTCCAAGAGCTTTCTCTTTTATCTACACAGTTGGGAATCGGAGGGTCTAGTGTAACGAATTTGTGATATTGCATTATCTTAAAGCTCTAGGCGCAACTTTTATGATTAAAGTTCGTCTTTGTAAAATCCTACAAACGAAAAAAGCACATTGCCTTTTCCTGCCTTCTGCTCTACACTAAAACTTTAAAAGATTCTTCTTCCAAGAGCTTTCTCTTTTATCTACAAAGTTGGAAATCGGAAGGTCTAGTGTAACGAATTTTTGATATTGCATTATCTTAAAGCTCTAGGCACAACTTTTATGATTAAAGTTCGTCTTTGTAAAATCCTACAAACGAAAAAAGCACATTGCCTTTTCCAGCCTTTTGCTCTACACTAAAACTTTAAAACAACATTTCTTACTTCCAAGAGCTTATCTCTTTTATCATACAAAGGATGGGAATCGGAGCGGTCATAAGTGTAAGCGATTTGTGATATTTTTGTCACTTTTCTTATCTATATAGACTTTCAGGTACAAGTCGCAACTCTTTATTGATTATATGGAGGAGAGTTCCGCGTTTGAGTGGAGAGAAGGTCTTACCTGACTAGGAACGTAAAAAAGACGGACATTGCTCAGTTGTGATCTGAGCCTCTGCTCTTGCTAAATTATGCATTAAACGCACTAAATCTCTTAAAAGATTCTCCTTCTAAGGCCAAAGAGCTTCTCCCTTTTTTTATTATTGACTTACCTAAAGATAAGTTGTCGTACGTTAATAAGTAAAAGTCTCCGAGCGAGTAAACGTAGTCAACTAAAAGAAAAGTGCGAGCATTCGTGTACAGTACCGTTATTACTTTTCTGCCTTTCTCTGTCGACTAAAGCGAGGCAGAAAATACTATATCCTTAAAGACCCTCGTAGGCACAAGCTTTTAGTGATTAAAGGTGTCGTCTTGTGTAAAATCTCTAACAGACACGCAGAAAAATAACGCAACATTTGCCGTTTTCCAGCCTTTTGCTCTAACACTCAAAACTTTAAAACATTCTTCTTCCAAGAGCTTTCTCTTTTATCTACAAAGTTGGGAATCGGAGGGTCTAGTGTAACGAATTTGTGATATTGCATTATCTTAAAGCTCTAGGCGCAACTTTTATGATTAAAGTTCGTCTTTGTAAAATCCTACAAACGAAAAAAGCACATTGCCTTTTCCAGCCTTTTGCTCTACACTAAAACTTTAAAACATTCTTCTTCCAAGAGCTTTCTCTTTTAACTACAAAGTTGGGAATCGGAGGGTTTAGTGTAACGAATTTGTGATATTGCATTATCTTAAAGCTCTAGGCGCAACTCTTATGATTAAAGTTCATCTTTGTACAATCCTTGCCTTTTGCTCTACACTAAAACTTTAAAACATTCATTTCATTCTTCTTCCAAGTGCTTTCTCTTTTATTTACAAAGTCGGGAATCGGAGGGTCTAGTGTAACGAATTTTTGATATTGCATTATCTTAAAGCTCTAGGCACAACTTTTATGATTAAAGTTCGTCTTTGTAAAATCCTACAAACGAAAAAAGCACATTGCCTTTTCCAGCCTTTTGCTCTACACTAAAACTTTAAAACATTCTTCTTCCAAAAGCTTTCTCTTTTATCTACAAAGTTGGGAATCGGAGGGTCTAGTGTAACGAATTTGTGATATTGCATTATCTTAAAGCTCTAGGCGCAACTTTTATGATTAAAGTTCGTCTTTGTAAAATCCTACAAAC